>WOXC01007002.1:325000-482599 GCA_011680675.1 Gymnobelideus leadbeateri | reverse complement strand
ATGGGAGGAAATGTGGCGTCACCGAGACTCCTTTGGACGTGACTCAGGACCGGAACGGATGGATTAGATTAAAGGCCTTATCCATTAAGAAGGTAACCAGGCTTGGGAGCCACTGAACTGGCAGGGAAGGAGGAGTGTTTGGAGGAGGACTGGGGGGTGGGACTCCACAAAGGGACACTTTGGGGCAGCAGGCTGGGTAGAGCCTTGGGCCTGGAGTCAGGAAGATCTGAGTTCAAATATGGCCTCAGATACTTCCTAGCTGAATGACCCTGAACAAGCCACTAATCGTTGTAGGGAACACTAAATAGAGGTGATTTTCCTGACGGGTGGTTAGCAGCTGATGGCCGGAGAAGCAGGAGTGACCCTGCACTGGCTTAGGCTAGAGGTCCAGCAGGAGGGGATGTGTGATGAGGTCCCCATGGAACCTTCAGTGGCCCTTCTTAGAATGGCCTTCAGATGGCAAAGGCCAGGGCAGAAGCATGGGAAGCACGGGTGTGAGATTCCGTGCAAAGGTTTAGAAATCCCTTCTTCGGGGGATGCCTCATGTCACAGAACCAGAGGATCTCAGTGTCGGAAGGGACCTCAGAGCCATCTGCCCGGGAGGGCTAGCTTCAGAAGGGCAGCTGTCATGTGGGAAGGGGCGCAGACTCTTCTGCTTGGCCCCAGGGGACAGAAGGAGTGACTGGGGATGGGGGGAGTTGTAGTTGGACAGATTAAGGTTTACCAGAAGGAATGGCTATGCTTGTCTTAAGATGGAATGGGTACCTGGCTGCAGGAGGGCGGTCTTCATGTGGACCCAGGGTCTCCCCCTATTGGAGATGCTAGAGCTGGGGTTCCTGGCCATGATGCTCTCTGAGGTCTCCACCCCCACCACGAGACCCTCTGAGTTCCATTGATAGGAGGAGGGCTCTGAAAGCAGCTGCATTGAGGTGGTTGGCCGCCTGCCCTGAGGGGACTTGGGCTGATGTCACATCTACTTCTGTCTGAGGAGGTTCCTGGCAGGCCTTTGCCAGGTCTTCCTATCCCTGGTGGTCCCTCGAGCTGCTCCAGCATGTGCATGGAAATGGAGGGGGGACAGATAGAGGGATGGGAAGAGAGGGACTGAGACAGAGACAGAGAGAGAGAGAGAGAGAGGAGAGGAGAGACAAAGACAAGAGAGACACAGAGACAGAGAAAGAGTTGGAGGGGAGGCAGAGGCAGAGACCAAGAGAGGAGGGGGTGGGCTGTCTCTGCACCTTTGATCCTATTGACCCCTGCCCCACCCTCCTGGACACTTGATCTGCACTGACCTCTGTGGCCTTTTCCTGGTCCTCCTTCCTGCCTGACCACTCCTTCCCAGGGTCCTTTGCGGGACCCACGTCTGGCCTACCCGGGCACCCCCTCAGATGCGTCCTCGGCCCTCTGTCCTCTCTCCCTTGGTGACCTTGGGCTACATTGGCTGACCACTCCCAGGTCTGTGCCTGGCTGGCCCCCTCTCTTCTGAGCTCCTGTCCCCAGCTCCCGGCTGCCTGCGGGACCGCTCCCTCAGGGGTCCTCTAGCATCTCAGGCACAGATGCAGAAAGGAGACCCCTTCTCCTCTGTCCCGCCCTCAGGGCCACGCCCTCAGCCACACCCTCAGCCACACCCTCAGGTCTCTTCTTGGGTGGGGAAGGGAAGGGGAGAAGCGTTTCTGGAGCACACTGCGTGCCAGGCACCATGCTAAGGACTTTATTAGGACTACTCTCCCTAGATGTTCACAACAGCCCAGGGAGGTGGGGGCTGTAGTGGCCGCCATTTTACAGTGCAGTCCCCAGGCTCCTCTGTGCCGGAGGCTGGATTTGAGCTTGGGGCCTCTTGGACAGGGCTCGGAGGGTGGTCTTCCCCCAGGGTGTAGGCGTTGGGCTCTGTGATGCTCGGGGACGCCTCCCTTCTCCCCTTCTGAGGATGACGGTCATTGGCCCTGCCTCACTTCTCTGCTCCCCTGGGAAGGAGGCTTGCATCACTTTATTTTTCTTTAAGGACCATGGCTCTGAGATGGTCAGCAGGAAGGCCGGAAAGTCCCTGGAATTGGGGGTCCATCCCCGGGCCCCTTCTGCATCCCTGGGGGTCTCCCCCACCCCAAGCTGGCCCTGCCCTTTCTGCCCTGTGCAGCCTCCACAGGGCCCGTCAGCCTCCCTGGGGCTCAGCCTCCCTCACTGAGGGCTTGAGCTAGATCGTGAGGGTCCCTCTGGCTCAGACCCTCTTCCCACTGTGTTGACAGCCTTTTTTTCTTTGCCTTTGAGACAGGAAGAGAGTGCCGGGTGCCCAGTGTAAACACAGGATTACACAGAACAGCCCTGGGGGGGGGCCTCTACCCTGAGGCCCAGCTTCGGTGATTTGCCCAAGGTCACTCTGGAACTAAGACTTTGAACACCCTCGGTGAGATTGGGAGCATGGCCCTAGCAGATGCCCACCTGCCCACCATGCTTCCCGCTGCCCGGGATCTTCAGGGTTGCTCAGGGGATGGAATGGGGGAGATGAAATGAGCCACATGGGCCAGTGGTTAGGTATAATGACAGAACCCCCGTCTTTATCAGCCTCTGGCTCCCCGGTGCCTCTGCTTCCTGACCTTAAGGGTAGGCCAACCCAAGCCTTCTCTGATCTCCATTGGAGATAGAGCTGGCACACGGCTGCCTCTTCACAGGGGCCCTCCAGAGGCCCTGCCATACTGCTCTTTGGTTTTTTTTTTAGTTGTTTTATTTTTTAGTTTACATCATTCAGTTCAGTTCCACAAGCTTTTGAATGTTAAATTTTTCCTCCTCCCTTCCTCCCCCTCCCCAAGAAAGCCTGCACTCTGATATGGGCTCTACACATACGTTTCTATTAAACATTTTTACATTAGTCACGTTGTACAAACAAACTATAACAAACTGTGAGAAAGAAAAAACAAAGAAAACCGTCTGCGTCCCTCTGCATTCAGACTCCTTGGCTCTTTCTCTGGACGTGACTGGCATCTTCCATCATGAGTCCTTTAGACTTGTCTTAGGTCTTTGCATTGCCGAGAAGAGCCAAGTCTATGATTGTTGATCATCACCCAGTGTTGCTGTTTCTGTGTACAGTGTTCTCCTGGTTCCGTCCCCTTAACTCTGCATCAGTTCATATAAGTCTTTCCAGGCTTTTCCAAAGTCCGTCTGCTCATCATTTCTTATAGCACAACAGTAATCCATTCCAGTCATCTACCACAATTTGTTCTGCCATTCCCCAGTGGATGGGCATCCCCTCAGTTTTCAATTCTTGGCCACCACAAAAAGCTGCTATAAATACTTTTGTTCATGTGGGTCCTTTTCCCATTTCTACGATCTCTTTGGGATACAACCCTAGAAGTCATATTGCTAGGTCAAAGGGTATGCACATATTTATAGCCCTTTGCACACAGCTCCAGATTGCTCTTCAGAATGGTTGGATCAGCTCACAACTCCATCAACAATGCATTAGTGTTCCAACTTTCCCACGTCTTTGATGTTTGCTGTTTTCCTGTTTTGTCATGTTAGCCGATCTGATAGGTACGACGTGGTACCTCAGAGTTGTTTTGATTTGCATTTCTCTGATCAATAGTGATTTAGAAATTTCTTCATATGCTTGTAGATAGCTTTAATCTGAAAACTGCCTGTTCATATCCTTTGACCATTTATCAATTGGGGAATGACTTATATTCTTGTAAACTTGACTCAGTTCTCTATACATTTTAGAAATGAGGCTTTTGGGGCGGCTAGGTGGCGCAGTGAGTAGAGTGCCGGCCCTGGAGTCAGAAGGACCTGAGTTCGGATCTGGCCTCAGACACTTAACACACACAAACAAAAAACCTAGCTGTGTGACCTTGGGCAAGTTACTTAACCCCATTGCCCTCCAAAAAGAAAAAACAAAAACAAAAAAAAATGAGGCTTTTATCAGAGACACTGGTTGTAAAAATTCTTTGCCACTTTTCTGCTTCCCTCTTAATTTTGGTTATATTGATTTTGTACAAAAGCTTTTAAATTTAATGTAATCAAAATTATCTGTTTTGTGTTTTGTAATGCTATTTCTTGTTTGGTCATAAATTCCTCTGTTCTCCATAAATCTGACAGATAAACTATTCCTCGCCCTCCCAGATTTCTTACAGTCTCAGATTGTATACCCAGATCACGCACCCATTTAGACTTTATTTTCATATACGGTGTAAGATATTGGTCTGTATTTCTGCCATACTATATTCCAGTTTTCCAACAGTTTTTGTGAAATAGTGAGTTCTTATCCCATAAGCTAGAGTCTTTGGGTTTATCAGACAGTAGATTACTATGGTCATTGACTAATGTGTCTTGTGTACCTAACCTATTCCACTGATTTACCCCTCTATTTCTCAGCCAGTACCAAGTAGTTTTGATGATTGCCACTTTATAATACAATTTAAAATCTGGTATGGCTAGGTTACCTACCCTAGCATTTCTTTTCATTAATTCCCTTGCTATTCTGGACCTTTTGTTCTAGATGCATTTTGTTAATATTTTTTCTAGTTGTATAAAATACATTTTTGGTAGTTTGGTTGGTATGGCACTGAATAAGCAAATTAATTTAGGTGGAATTGTCATTTTTATTATATTAGCTCAGCCTACCCATGAGCAACGAATGTTTCTCCAATAATTTAGATCTGATTTTATTTGTGTGCTCACTACTCTTCTGGTCCCAGGAGCTGAGGCTCCCAGTGGCCCCCAAGTGCACATGTACACACAGATGTCAGGAAGACTGGAGGTCAGCCTCTCTCTGAGGCCTGGAAAGATGGTGGAAACTTCTCTGATTTTTAACAGAACATAGGAAGAGGAAACTGAGCAGGACCCTGGGGGGATGGGGCCTGGTCAACAAGATGGTGACCTCCAGTGACTTATTTACAGGAAGTCTCCTCCACTTCCTCCAGGCCGACTGGAGCCGCTGCCCCTCGTTCAGGCCCTGCTCCCACACTGACCTGAGCCTTGGGCATGCACCAGCCAGCCTGATTTTTAAAATATGGATTCTCCTGTTTTGATCCTGACTCTCGCTGACCCTGTGAGGATGGAGATTGACAGGAACCGAGGCAGTGACGCTGGGCAGCAGCCAGAGCCTCTCTGGGAGCCAAGGCCCCTGTGACTCCTTCCTCCTGTCCAGACGCTGGCTAGAACCAAGGGTGCACCCAGGCAGTGGTGATGCCCTGCATAGAGCGGGTGCTCAGGAGCTGCCTCAGTTAGGTGAGGTTTCCTTCAAGGGAGAGTTGAGGTGGGCCAGGGGACCGAGGATGGAGTCACAGGCCCCAGGTTTAAATTCTGTCTCCAATGCTTCATTTCCTTGTAACTTTGGGCAGGTTCCCCCTGCCCAAGCCAGTTTCCTCATCAGGGACACGAAGACTTCTGAGGGCCTGAGTCTCCGATCCTGGCTTTCCTGGGGGCCCTTCCCTTGTTTTCTCAGAATGGCAGGGCCAGGCCCTTCTTTGTCCAGGTAGAAGCCAATGATTGTCCAGCAGCTGCCTAGTCCACTCAGCAGGGGAAGGAACCTTGGGCCTGAGAAGGGGATGGCCAGCTGCCCAGGCTTCCCTGACTCCTTCCCATTAAATTGGGGCCGCTGGCAGGAGGCAGCTTCCTCCTTGGTGAAAGTGGCCTCTGTCTGGCCCTGAAGGCCCAGCATCAAGAGGTCTGATGGTCTGGCAGAGTCTGAGGGATGGTGTCAGGTAGCTGGGTGGGGGCTCCTGGGCGTATCTGCAGAAATAACGCCCAGGATTCAATCCCAAAGCCTGGCCAGCAGACGAAGATCAGGAAAGGCCAGTGTGGCTCTGAAGGGGGATAGCAGACCAGCCCAGCAGCCCGCCCTTCTTCAGACCCAAGCTCTGCTGGGCACTGTACTGGGCACTGGGAAAGCTCAGGCCACACATGCCTGCCCTCATGGAGCTTATAGTCTAGCACCGCAGTGAAACAATGACATTAGTGGCGGTAATGTGGGGCCAGGCGTCATGGGCCTGGGTTCTAAGCTGACTCTGTGGGTCAGGGCAGCATCCCAGAAGAGGGACCTTTGAGATGAATCAGGAATTCAGAATGCCAGAGAGAAGGATGGCATTTCCTGGGGAGGGACCAGAGGGAGCAAAGGCAGGGAGAAGGGAAAGTACAGGTGTGTTCTGGTGTTAGAGGGAAGGCCAGTGTTGCTGGGCCTTAAGAAGGGCAAAGAAGGTCCTCAGTCATTGGCTGGCTGAAGGCTCAGCCACACCCTGGTGGCCTTGAGGAGCCAGCACTCTGGCTTCGGAGGAAGAGTCCAGCTCAGGAGAAGGGTTGCCCTTTGCCTTTTCTGCTGTGCCTCTTCCAGAGACAAAGGGACTGAAGCCCAGAAAGGTTAAGTGACCTTGCCAGGGTCACACCAGTGTGACAGAGGCTTTTTTGACTTAATCTCCAAGGTTCTGTACAACTGAAGTTAACCTGATTTGAAGGCAGTAATTATTTTACTAAGAGGCAAGTCACTTCCCCTCCCTGGGCCTCATTTTATCAGTCCTTCATTCAGTCAATAAGCAATGTTGTTTCTTCTCTGGACCATGTACTATGGAACACACACATGCACTGGGAATACAGGAGCTGGAGGACATAAGCATCTTAAAATTGTGTTTGTTTTTAACTTTTTTTCTTTTTAAATTTTGAGTTTCAAATTCTTTCCCTCTTTCCCACTCCTCCTCCACCCTCTGAGAAGGCAAGCAATATAATGTAATTAAATATACATGTGAAATCTTGCAAAACATATTTTTATATTAGCAAGAAAGTGAGAAAAGTATAGTTCAGTTTCCACTGAGAGTTCATCAGTTCTCTCTCAGGAGGTGGGCAACCTTTTTTCATCATAGAAGCTTTGGAATTAGCTTTTTCCCTCTACTATTCATCTCTTTAACTCTCCCAGGAATTCTTATTGGGCTTGTGACCAATTCGCATTTTTTGAGACTTTGCTTGTAGCTGTTTGCATTGTTATCTTCTTCCCTGTCACCATAGTAACTGTTTATGGTCAAGTTCTTTTGTTTGATTGCTGTTGTTTCTTCATTTTTTCCCACCCCATTTTTTACTTTGAGCTTTATGTTAAGTTGAACTCTGCTCATCTGGGAACAGAGAGGCATTGTCCCAAGCTTCAGGCTGTTTTCAGAGCTAGGTCTGGGGATCTGTAAGTACTCTGATGTGCTCCTGGGAGAGGTGTGGTCATGGATCTCCTGGCCTTGACCCAGGCAGGACCCTGACTTCCCCCAAGCCCCATACTCCTGCAGCCACAAGCACTAATGCTCCTCTCCACCTTGGAATGTGACCAGGCCCCTGCTCCCCTGTGACTGACATAAGAGCTCATCTTTGCCCCAGAACTGCCCCAGAACTGCTATGGGCAATAGAGGAGCCAGTCAGCCCCAGCTGCCATCAATGCCAGCAAAGTGTCTGACCCTCTTCCCATCTCTGGGCTGAGAACTCCCAAAGCTGCTGCTGCTGCTGCCAGGCTCCAGGCTGGCTCCTGCTCCAGCATCACAGATACCACCAACCTCTGTAGTTGTCCTGGGCTAGAAAAACCTCTCCCTCTGACCTTTTGTTGACTCTGCCACCCCCAAATTGGATTTGAGCCGTCATTTTAAATTTGCTTGGAGGGGAACGTTGGGGGAGCTCAGCCAGGTGGCTGCCTGTACTCCACCTTCTTGGCTCCACACCCAAGGTGGGCTCAGTGAGTATGAGAGAGGCAAGAAGGCCAGGATGGCTTGAGTGTAGGGTGGGTGAAAGCTTGGGGCATGCATGAGAGTGAGGGAGCTGTGCCCGGGGGCTGGAGCAGAGAATAGTGTGAGGATGGGGTGATGGATGGGTGCGTCCCATGTGGGGGCCTGGACGGCCTCACTCAGGCATTCATGGGACTGGACTCAGTGGGGTGGAGGGGAATGTTGGGGGGTTTGACCTCACAGGGCCACAAGGAAGGAAGATTAAGGTGGGTGGGAGTGCAGGCTCCGATGAGGGGGCTGCCTCACGCCTCAGTGGGTCCCTGGAGCCCTTGTTCCCATGTCACCTTCACTCTCCTCCCCCTCCCCAGAAAGCCACCCCCTTGAGACGACAAGTTCCCTGACGGGCCTGTCTGTCCCTCTGATGCTTCTCGCAGCCTAATCGGTCACTGTTCAGCATCCCTGGTTCCCAACTCTGTAGGGGAGAGAGTGCTTTCCTCTTCTCCCCATCCTTGGTGGTTCCAAGAGTGCGACCTCCTGATTCTGTTATTGTGATAGAAAACGTACCTCAAAGCCTGTCTGACACACCTGGCTGTGTGACCTCAGGAGAGCCCCTCACCCTCTCAGGGCGCTGTTAAAATGGCAACCTGCCTTGCTGAGGGGAGTGTCCTCCCCTGGGACTTCTCTGTTAGAGGGAAGCCCCAGGCTTCTTCACCTCTTCCTCCTCCTTCCACTTCTTCTGTTTCTCTCTGTCTTTGTCTCTGTATCTCTGTCTCTCTGTCTGTCTCTGACTCTGTCTCTCTTTGTTTGTCTCTCTCTGTCTCTCCTCTCTCCCTCCCTCTCTCTCTGTGTCTCTGTCTCTCTGTATCTGTCTCTCTATCTCTGTGTGTCTCTGTCTCTCTGTATCTGTCTCTCTGTCTCTGTCTCTCCTCTCTCCCTCCCTCCCTCTATCTCTGTCTCTCTGTCTGTCTCTGACTCTGTCTCTCTTTGTCTGTGTCTCTCTCTGTCTCTCTGTATCTGTCTCTCTGTCTCTCTCTGTTTCTGTCTCTTTGTCTCTGTCTCTCTGTATCTGTCTTTCTGTCTCTCTCTGTCTTTGTCTCTGTCTCTGTCTCTCCTCTCTCCCTCCCTCCCTCTCTCTGTCTCTCTCTCTGTGTCTCTTTCTCTCTGTCTCTCTCTGTCTCTGTCTCTCTTTCTCTGTTTTGAGGGAGTGAGCATTCTGGCACAGCAGAAATTCCCAAGAGAGTGGCCTCCTCCATCCTACCATTTGTGAGTTGGACTTTGGGGGACCCTTTTTTCTGGGCCTCAGTTTCCTTCTCTGTAGAATGAGGGGCACCTTCTTAAAGGCTTCTCCAACAGTCTGGCATCAGCTTTGCCTTTGGGTCTTCTCCTGGCCCAGACCTTGGCTGACCTCCTGACTCTGCCCTCTGGGATGGCCCCTTGCATTTGGCAGAAGCCCTGGGAGGGAGCCCAGCTGGGCTTTAGATAGGCAGAGTGGGGCCTGAGCCGGGTTTCTATGTCATTGGGAAAACACAGCATTGGTGCCGGCTCTCCTGCCCATGGCTTTCCAAGGCTCCCACCCTTTCTCAGGGGCTGGTCCCCATGAGGTCCTCAGAGCCACAGCTGCTTGCTTGGGGACAGGCTGGACTGGATGGCCACTTGGGGTGGGCTTTCATCCTGTTCTGGGGGTGTGACCCTCCATCTTGGACCTGAGTTCTGGCTCAGGGGTGCAGGCCTCTGGCCAGATTGCTGTTGAGGTAGCCAACCCACCATGCACCCAGGCTTCCTCAGTGCTGAATGAGGGGCAGAGGTGGCCTCTGGCTGCTGAATGTGGCCTCAGGCTATGTCCTCTCCCAGGGTGCCTGAGACCAGCAGCTGCTTAGTCCTTCCTCCTGGCATTGCAGTGTATCCCAGAAGCTGGGCCCCCCTGCCCCGGACACCCTGGGATGCTTGTGCCCAGCTTTGGGAGACAAAACGGGAAGCAGCTGCTGGTCCCTGCAGGAGCCCGGAGACAGGTTGTCACTATGGAAACGGAGAGAGGGCTGGGCATCCCTATTTTTAGAGATGGAGATTCAGAGACAAAGGCAAACCTGGTCCCATCCCTTCTGCTGTGTCTTGGTCCATTGCCTCAGGCACAGACGTGGAACAAGCCAGAGCTGGCTCCCGTTGGGCTGAGTGACCTGTCCAAGGCTGGCTCTGCCTCATCCCTGAATGTCCCCTGGCCGGGAATCTGCTGAGAGCCCAGGACAGTCCTCTCTGAAAGAAGCCCCCTGAGGAGGAGGGAGCATAGAGTAGAAACCAGCTCTACTCAAGGCCACTGAGGCAGCAGGGGGAGGTCAGGGGTAAGGAGAAGAGCCAGGAGCCCCTGATGGACCCCTGCCCTGTCCCCAGACTCGGCCCAAAGACCCCTCTCATCACTTATAGAAACCCAAGTGGAGCTTTCCAAGCTCAAGCAAGAGAAAGGTCTTCCGGTCTGCCTAGCCTTAGGTCCAGCCTGCCTGAGCTGCAAGGCCTGGCCACTCTCACTTTGTAGTTCAGTGAGGTAATATATGCGTGGCTTTGAACCTTTGAAGTAGGATAGCAATGCCAGCAGAAACTGAGGGAGGCCCAGGCATGAGGTGGCTGGGCCTGAACCTGACTCTGCCCTGAGCTTCTATCTGACCCTCCCTTGGGCACCAGATGCTGGACAGCTGCTGGTGGCCATTGATGCACTGGGCCTGCCCTCCAGGGGCTTCTCTTGGAGGAGGGAGCCAGTGTATAAACAGATGGACAAGGAAGGCTTTGAGGGACTCCAAGGTGAGACCAGAGAAGGGGTCCAGGGAAGGGTGAGGTAGGAGAGACCACATTCAGCCGGGGGCTATGATGGTGGACTTCAGGAAGGAGGCAGCCTCTGAGCTGAGCCAGGAAGGAAGGGAAGGGTTCTGGAAGATGAAGGAGAGGAGGGGGAGGGGAGAGAAGGAGAAGAAGGAGGGGGAAAAGACAGGAAGAGGAGAGGAAGAGGAGGGGAAGAGAAGGAGGAGAGAAAGAGGGGGAGGAGAAGGAGGCCCCTTCATCCCACCATGGCACCAATCTTTGGACATGGGAGATGGAACCCTTAGTTCAGGGGAAGTCCAGAAGGCAGAAATGTGGGGCCTCTGGAGGGCGGTGAGGAGAAATAAGGATGAAAAGGAAGGTGGAGGCCAGAGTGTGGAGACCTCCCTTCTGCTCGGGATCGGGAGCTGGATCCGATCTGAGAAGTAATAGGGAGCCACCTGAGGTTCATAAGCACAGGAGTGACATGGTCAGATCTGGGTCTTAGAAAAATCTCTTGGGTAGCTGAGGGGAAGATGGAATGGAGTTGGGGGTGGGCAGGGAGACTGGACTCAGAGCCTTTGGGGGGAGGCCACTGTGCTCATCCAGGCAAGAGGTGATGAGGCCTAGGAGTAGAGAGGGGCATGTCCCTGTGAGACCAGAAATCCACCCTCACAGTTGAATGGAAAGAGAGAACAAGCCTTTATCCAGCACCTTCTGTGTGCCAGGCACTAGTTTCATTTCATGGGCCCAGGCAGGAGAGGAGAAGGGGCCTCATCTGGTCTGGACTTGCTCTGAGCCCCCACTTAGACAGATCGGGCCCTGTGGGCTGCCAGGCAGCACTGCTGCATCTCTGTTGGGTACCTTAGCCAACAGGAGGCTCACTCCTTCCCCACCCCAGGATGAGGTAAGAATCTCTGACCATGCAAGGCCAGAAAGGAATTCAAAGGAGCCTCCTGGGGCTGAAAGGACAAGTCCAACCAGAAAACTATCAGGACCTTCCTCTTGTAAAGGGATCTGGAGGTCAGGCCCCAGCTGGGATCCAGGGTCCTGGAGGGAGAGAGAGCTGGGAGGGACCCAGGGACCACTGAAGTCAATCCCTCTTTTAGCAGAAGAGGAAAAGGAGGCTCAGGGAAAGGACTTGTTCAAGGTCACACAGAGAATAAATGGCAAGGCTTGGTTTTGACACCAGACCCTGATTCCAAATCCGAAGATAAGAGAGAGAGAGAAACAGAGACAGAGGGAGAAAGACACAGAGAGATTCTCACCCTAATTTACTGAGATTTTCCCCAGGTGGGGCTCAAGCTGGACCAACCAGAAGCTCCCTCCTCCAACCTCTTTGAAGGTCAGGAAGGACTAAGAAAGCAGAGAGGCCTGAAGGCCCAAGGCTCCCTCCCCACAGACTGTCTCTGGGTCACACCAGAGGTCCCTTACCAGCTTTATTCCCTAGGACCTTTCCCCACATTCCAGCCAAACTGACTGAGCAATTGCTCGCTATCCTTGGCCTCCCTTCTCCAGTCGCCCTGCTTTTGCCCAGGCTGTGCCCTGGAAAGCGCTCCATCAGATTTCTCTTCTTCCTCTCAGACTTGGCTCAGGTGCCAAAGCAGCAGACAAAGCCTTATCTGACCTGCCCAGTGTTAGGAGCCTCTTCCTCCTCGGTCATCTCTACCCCAGAAGAGAAGAGAATCTTCTAGAATATCAGCTGTCTGAGGGCAGACCCAGTCTCTGCCCCAGCCCAGGCTCCTCACAGTGCTTCTTGGGGTGGACAGTCTGCAGATCGTTAAGAGACATTTTTCATTGGTGACATCACCACCCTCTGGAATGTGGAGATAAAGTAGCTTTCCTTAGGCTTCAGGCTTGGGGGCTCTGATGTCCCTCTTCCTGGCTCTGGGCCCCTCGCCACTCACCAGGCCTTTGGGCTCGGGCATCCCTGACACACAGATGAAGCTGTCCTCCTGCCTGCCGCTCCAAGGCCTGCCCATCTCCACTCGTCTGCACATCCCTTCAGTAATTGCTGTGGCTGCCGCTCAGGGAGGCTGATCCGAGCCGGAGCCACAGGCCTGGGGGACAAGACCCGTCATCCTCATTGTACCCCATTGGCCTGGGTCTGACCTCGGCTCCAAGGACCCCAGGGACCTTCCTTTCCTCTCCCGTTCCTGGGTTCAGTCACTCCAGGGGTTCCCACTGGGGGCTTATTTTACGCTCCCGAGTCACTGATAAAAATTTAAAAGAATGTCTTAAAAATATTCCTCAGCTAAAGTAAAAGAGCTGCCTCCGTGGGGGGGCTGCTTCACTAGGAGAGGCCACACGGCAGCGATCCTGCTTTATTTATAAAGGGGTGAGGAGAGAGGAAGGGGCCAGGGCCATGGGGTCCACTTGGCTGGAGCCATTCTGTTACCCATGAAGCTCTGCTGAGCCTGAGAGGGGTGTGTGTGTGTGTGTGTGTGTGTGTGTACATGTGTGTAACAATGTGCGTGTACACATGTATGAATGACAATGTGTGAGAATGCGTGTACACACGTGTATGCGTGTGTATGAATATATGTACGTGTGTGAATGTATGAGTGTGTGTGAGTGTATGTGTGTGCACGGGCGTGTGACCTTCACCCCAGGGGACCACATCTCTCAGGGTTCCCGATGACATCAGGGCACCATCTGCCAAGAAATTAAGTCTGAACATAAAAATAGCGGTTGCAGGGGGAGGGACAGCTGCTAATTTCCTTCATCTCATTTCCATGTTCTATCAACGACATTAGAAAGTCATTCCCAGGGCCCGGGAGAGCCTGCTCCGACCTGGCTGGCAGGACGGTTTATCTTCAGCCACAGAAGCTGAGGGGCCTCGGCCCATCCGAAGGCTCTGGGACAGCCCCCTCTGAGCCAGGGAGCAGCCCCCTCCCAACCCATCTCGGGGGCTGCTTCTCTCCAGCCCCCCAGTCCCATCCCCACTCGTCTGAGGGTTGTGTGGCTGACGATGCTCGATGCTCATCCTTGGCTTGAAAAGGACCAGTGACATCATGAGGGGACGTCTTCATTGGTTGGACTGGATCCCAGGGGGGCCCAGTCCTCGGGCCCAGTCCTTGGCCTCGCTCTCTCCCCCAAACTCATGGGTGTCCAGAGGCCAGAGCCAGGTTGGGGCGAGTGGTGATGGCCTGGGATGCAGGGAGTGACCTCGGTATCTTTGGCCGCTTTCGTGGCCGTGGGAATAGTGTTCTCATCTGCCCATTGGGCTGGGGTGTCCAGGCATGGGGGAAAGCTGAGGCTTGCAGAAGTTAACTGGGAATTCCTCCTGGTGACCCTGGGGCTGGGAGAATGGTCTCTCTGTTTTAGGTCTGGCCCCCAGCATCTGAATTTGGCCCCCTCCCTGGGGCATTCACCCCCCCACCCAGTAGCCGTGTCTTAATGAGGGCTAGGACCTGAACTCCTTTTGTGACAAAGGCTACAATGAGCAGAGATGGGCCTGGTGCCAGGTTCCTTTGGACAGGGCAGCACCAGCTCATGCCCGGGGCCCCAAGGTGACAAATGCAAGGTCCCTGGAGAGAGTAGGCTGGGTCTTAGGCTCCCCAGAGGAGCTGTTTACTCCGCCACTCATTTTGCTCTGGCATGGGCCGCCCTTCATCCCCTTCCCAGGCTAGCTTAGGACCCTTTTGGCCAGGGGACCTCGAGTGTCTGCCAGCTTTGGAAATCTGGCCATTCAACAGTGCCTTCCCATCCCCTCACTGGGATGCATGTGTCCACACAGGCACACACGCATGTGCTCATACATGCACAGGGATGCACCCAGTCCTATCAGCTGGTGTACTTGGGGCTTGGTGCATTTGGGGAAAACCGATTCTTTCCCATGGCACCATTTCTGGTGTGAATTCATGGTGACAGGCTGAAGTGGTTCAGTTCTGGCCTTGCCCCCGATTAGCGGTGTGACTTGGGGCCTCAGTGAAGTGGAGGCACTGAATGAGGCCATCCCCAAGGTTCCTTCCGTCTCTGACCTCTGGGATTTCGCCCTGGGCAAGGTGCCAAGGCCACACAGGAAGTTTGCTTACTGAGTAAATGAACGAGATGGGCTGGTTTTCTTGGTACTGCCATGAGAGTGTCTGGAGGGTCACCTCACAGCCACAGGCTCCAGAGGGCAGGAAGCTGGAAGGAGACCAGCCCCTCTCCATCCTTCCCATCCTGAGTTCTGTGCTCTTCTCATCGGCACACACCTGGACCCTCCTGATATCCCTTGAGGGGTGGGGACGTGGCTGGAGGCCAGCCAGAGGATGAGCAGGAGAGACCCTGAGGCCCTGGTCATGGGGGGGGGCATGCTGTGGCAGCCAAACTCTCTGTGAACCTGTGTGGCCATGCCCACAGCATCCTCCTTGAGGGAGGAATCCACCCACACCTCTGACTGCTTCATCTTGTAAGGCACAGCTTGAGGGCTGCTGCCTGCCAGCCAGTCTACCTGGGGAGGCCCTAGAAGGATGAAGGTCAAGTGTCCCCTGGAGCCTGTCTCCTGCTTCTCTAGCTGGGCAGAGAAGGGGTGGGGTGTCAGCCCTGCCAGGCCAGGGGGTCTCTACCTCCCTGTGGCCAATGACCAGAAGCCCACAGTGCATTCCCTGATCAGGCATTGGCAGGGGGAGGAGGCGGTGTCCCGAGTGCTTGTGGAATGAATGACCCAAGCTTCCTCCAACACTATTTGGTGGCTCAGGAGAGGAAGAGAAGGAAGATAGTGGGGAGTGGTTTAGGCTTTCTAGGGAGATCCAACAGAAAGACAAGGGGACAAGGATCCTAGGGTAGAGGGCAGTGCTTTGCTGACTTGGGGAAAGTGAGGTCAGAATGGGGGAAGTGGCCTGGGAGAGCAGGGAAAAGGAATGCTGTGGTGAGCCTGGACAGTAGGCTTAGGAGGACAAAGGCAGTGGGAGAGGGGAAGACCAGGGGAATCTCAGAGTTCAGGACCTTGGTAATGGACCAGTTTGGAGTGATAGAGAGACCACAGTGTGGCCCCTGCTGAGGGTGGCCAAGGACCAATAAAAAGTCTGATATTGTAGGAATCAGAGAAGAGAGGGATGACCTGGGAGGCTGGGAGGCTTAAATGGGTCCTAAATGTGCAAAAGGATGTGAGACTGGAGGGAAGAAGGCCAGGAGCCAGGGCCTGGAGGCTTAAAGGCAGGAGGCAGGGCCGCCTGAAGGCAACAGTCCACGGCAGCAGCAAGGGTTAGTGGGTGAAACCTTTCTAGAAGCCTTTTCCATTTCTTAGTTTCCTTCCTAGCCTGAAGGAGGCAGGTGTCATTGAATCTGCTTGGGCAACATGCATGGAATCTCTTCCCACGGCCAGGACTAGGAGAGCCCCAGATCCTGTGTCATTGCATAGCCCCTCTCAGCCATCCCACCTGCTTCCCAGCCAGTCTTCACCATCTCATCGCACCCAGCCCATGCCCCACCATCCTCCTCTTCAGTGGCTCCCCAGGGCCTACAAGATAGAGGGTTTTAAGTGTTTTCTTTTTTTAAATGAACTTAATTACCCACAAATACAAACTTTTCAGTATATGATCAAGAACAAAAAAGAAGACTGAATGGGAAACCATCCACTTGTTAGAATTTTTTAAAGTATATTAATTGAATGTGAAGAACATGTTCACAGAAAGCAAAAGACAGATAATTGACTGTCAAGTGAGGGGCTGATGTGTTAATGTAGTGCAGATGCGTGCCCTTTAAGAAGCATGGAGCCATTCTCCCTGATAGACTGAAAAGGTTGGCTGACCACACCCTGGTGGCCTTCAACAGCTAAGTCTGCCAGCTGCTGGAGCTCCTGAAGCAGGGACCCCCCACCTCGACCAGAGGGCATGGGGGGATTGCCTTCTCCCTTCTCCTCCTCTGCCCTCTCCCCATGGGCAGAGGCCTCTTCCGTAAAGCTGCTCTCCCAGTTATAACAGGGAACAGAGGCACAGTCAGGCAGTCACCAGCAGGCAGAAAGTTGCTTCAAGGAGCGTGCCCTCTGGCAGCAGAGAAGAGAGCCCACCCCAGATTTAGGGGAAAAGTTGCCCTAGGAGCTGGGAGTGGAGCTGCACAGGGGAGTAGACCCCGGGAGCCCAGCTGAGCAAACTTCCCAGCAGAGATGCTGTGCCTAGGCAGGAGTCCTCCACCAGAGAAGGAAGGACCTGCAGGTGGGGCAGTAGCTGAGGCATGAATGCCTTCTCCACATGTGCCCGTCTCATTATCCATGGGCCCTAAGTCTGTGACTGCTTTTACCACGGAAGCCACATGTATGTGTGGGAGAGTAGAGATTGTGGGTGTAGATAGTGGTGGGGGCTATTCGCGACTACTGTTCATGCTGCGCCTTTGGCCTGAGCTCTCTGTGCCTGCTGCACGATTCCTGATGGGGGGAGCAAGATGGGGGCTTGCCAGCTACATTTTTAGAAATGCAGATGCACAGTAAACCTCAGGCTTGTGGGAAAAGCTGCTCTGGGGACCCAACCTCCAACCTCCAAGTGCTGAGTTGGGGATGTAGCCCCAGGGGACAATGCCCCTTCTGCACTTTGAGCTTTCTTGTATTTAAGAGCTTCTCTTGCTACTCCTTGGAGGGGGTCATTTTATCACTACCCCCCATGTCCCTCCCCCAAGCAGACGCCCTTCTCTGTAACCATAGATGGGCTCAGCGCTGCCCGGCAGATGGGCCCAGCCAGACGGGTCGGCGCTGGCTGACAGACGGGCTCAGCGAGATGGGTCCTATGCTCCCCGACAGTTGGATAGATGGGCCCAGCCAGACGGGTGCTGTGCTCCCCAACAGGCTCAGACAGACGGGTGCTGTGCTCCCTGACAGACAGACAGATGGGCCCACACAGGTCCGCACTGACTGACAGATGGGCTCAGCCAGATGGGTCCTATGCTCCCCAACAAACGGGCCCAACCAGATTGGGTCCACGCTGCCCAACAGACAGGCTCAGTCAGTAAGGGTTCCCATGCACTGCCTGGCCCTCTCTGCCCCTCAGGTCCATCCCCTCTCACTTTCCCCTCAGGCTCCTGGCTTCCCGTGCTCCTGCCTTTGGTCAGAATTCCAGTCCTGCTCTTGTGGTTGCTGGTTCTGCCCACTTGACCATCTTCTCGAGGTTTCTCTGGACTTGCCCACCTGTGTTTCTTCGAATTCCGTTAGATTCACAACCTCCCCCTGCCGAAGGCAGCCCATCACCTTCCCTTCTTTGCTGCTGCAGAAAGCCCATGTGAACATTTGTGTACGAAGGTTCTTTCCCTCCCCTGGGACTGGTAGGCCCCTGGGGGTGGGGATGCCTGGTGCCGATGGTGCCAGGTCAAAGCTGACGCGTGCTTAGTGCCAGGCCGGAGCAGGAATGAGCACTAGGTGGTTTGGGTTCTCCAGCAGCACGTGCTGGGGGGGGGGGGGGGCGCGGACGCTGTGAGCTTTGGTTGGAGCTGTCCTTGGGGCTGACTTCTGCTGGGGCTCCTTGGTGCCTGGGTGGCCCCTGGTAGACTTTGGACCTCAGTTTCCTCATCCGGGTCTGTAACTGTCTTTGGCTTCTCATAGCCCCAGAAGCTGGTCATTTCTTCCTTGTCACATCCCTCATCTCCCTAAGACTGTCAGTTTCCTGAAGGTGGGACTTCTATGCCCAGTGCCTAGCACACAGTAGGTGCCTCATAAAGGCAGACAGGTTGGAATCAAGGGTCTCAGTGACTCCCAGAGCCCCAAAAAGTTCAAATGAGAAAGGGCATCTGGGGCCAGGGAGGAGGCAGCCCCTCTGCCCTGCTCTGGTCAGACTACATGGGCCCTGGCTTTGAGGAAGCACATGGAGGCATCTCCAGAATGGGGGGGCATTGGACCTGAATACGGAGGGCCCTGGAGACGAGGCATGGGAGTGACTCTTAAAGGCACAGGGCTTGTGTAGACCTGAGCTGTGGACCAGGCTGCCTAGGGAGAAGGAGAGGGGCCAGAGCCTGCGGGGCAGGGGGAGTTCTTGGGCAGGGGCATGTCCATGCTAAGTCTGAGGTTCTAGGATGAGGCTGACCAGGCTCCAATGACCCCATGCCTGTTCAGGTAGGAAAGTCTGTGACCTCAGAGAGCGTAGCCTCCGTGGACAGAACTATAGAGGCATCATGAAGTGTCTTGGCAGAGAACATCCTGGTGGGACTTTAAACACACACGCATGTGCATATGCATGGATGTAACCTCTTCTACCACACTGTGGTTGTTTGAGCAACGTGAGTTCCATGGGGAGAACCCCAGAGCAGTTTCCAGCTCTGAGGGAGCAGAGGCCCTTAGGCAGTATAACAAGGCTGGAGGCCTATGGGAGTTACTGGGGGCGAAGGGGGCCTCATTGGAAGAACCAAGCCACCCCAAGTGTGTTCCTCTTGCAGAGTCCATGACCTAGGGGTAGTGCCTGAGGGCCAGAGGCCTGTGTGGATCTCAGGGGTGAATCTGGGGCTGGAAAGAATAAATATTAATGCTCTTCTCTACATTTCAGACCCTAGGGCCTTATGGTGATAACTTTGTGAGGCTGTTATATGCTTTTGCGTGTTCTATGCAGTGGAATCAAGGCTGTTCCATACTCAACACTGATGCATTGCTGCCCTGGGTGCTTGTGCAGGAGTTGAGGACCTGACCTGTATTGGAGCTGTACTGAGAGAATTCCCGGAAGCAACTCATGAACCAGGGAAAGGCCAAGCCTGAAGTTTGGATTCAGAAGTGCTGTTTCCAGGCGTGAACCTAGTTTGTTTTGACTGGAGCTTGGGCATGACATCCATCCAGATGGAGGGTTTGGATAAGATGAGCTCCAAGGCCCACCCACCTTTACAGTGTTATGGCTTCATATATTCACTGTCCAACGTTGCATCTTTCTATGAGATCCTGCTTTATCTAAGGAGAGAAGCTTGGAATTAGGCTGGTGGTGGGGGTTGCCCTGCCACCCCCAGGCTCTCAGTGGGGCCCTTGCTGCCACTGCTCTGTCTACTCCTCCCCTTGCTCCCAGGCCGGTCTCAGGCTCCTTCCTTGCCTACCTTCTTGTCAGCAGCCAGGAACTTTAAAACAGGTTAATGAAACAGTGACTGGTAGATCTCAGGCTTAAAAGCCAGGGCAGAAAGACTAGGTTTGAGCCCCGAGGCCTTGGCTCTGCCAGCTCCTCTGGGGCCTGAGCCACTGCAGGCAAGCTTCCTGCCCTCCCTTCACCTCTTGTTTGGGGGGCAGATGGTGGCAGATTCCTTCCTCCAGTGTTGGCTTTCAGAGAACCCAGTGCTTGGTGCATTCTTTTGGTTCCCAAAAAGGAACCATCCTTTTTTGGGGATGGGGAAGGCAAGAGGAGGCTTTCCAGCACCTGAGGGCTGGATTCCTGCTCTAGGCCTTGGCGTGAGCCAGACAGGATGGCTTAGCTTTATTTGCCCTGAAATGTGCCCAGCGGGGCCCCATCCCTGGGCTCAAGTGGACATTTCATCCATATACAGCCACTTGGTTTAGGCGGGCCCAGGCACCAGCATACCTCCTCGGGGTCAGCAGGAGAGGACACAGCCATCTGCTTGACATGTTTTCCTTTCTCCTAATCTCTTGATTTGCACAGTTGTAACCCAGGGGGCCAGGATAAGCTGAGAAGGAAGCTTCCTGCCTTCTCTCCCTTCTGTCTTCTGGGCTCATAGAAGAGGAGGCCTTGCTTCCTGCCAGGCCTCAGCCTCTGCCTCCCCTTTCTGGGGCTTTTCACTCCTGCCTGGCCTCTTGCCTCTATTGATGGGTGGTCTCAGGACCTCCCACCAGCCTCCTTGGTGGCCTAGACATGATGAGCTTTGCTCTGAGGAAAGAGCTGGGAGTTGGCCTATGGGTCCTGGGTCCTGCCCTGGGGAATAGAGGCATCTCTAGGCTGTGGGGGCCTTTTTGACCTTCATGACCTTCCTACAAGTGAAGAAGAGGTGACAGGGCTGGCCTGTCCTCCCACCTGTCCAAGGCTATTGGAAGCCAATGTTCTCCCTGTCCTCCAGGAAGCCTAGAGGAATGGGGTGTGACATCTGGAGCCACGAAATGGGAAAGATGGGCCTGAGCCGAGCTTAGCTGTGACACAGACCTTAGAGCCTTCACAGATGCAGATAGCACCTTCATATACAGTCTTTGGGAGTGGCCCTTGCAGAAAGTACTTCTCTGTGGATAGCTGGCTCTCTGCACTTGGCCAGGCCTGTCTTTGGACAGCAGGCAGGCTATGTCTGTGGCCGGATGGCATTCGAGGTGCTTCTGAGTGGTAGGAATCAGAACACATGGGCTGCTGAGGGCTGTGGAGAGATGGAAGTTCACCCTGAGTCACAGAGTGGGCAACTGTTGGTGCCACAATGGATTTTAGAGGGCCATTCATCCAAACCCTTGAAGACACACTGGGTGACCAGCCCAAGGCCCAGGGGTTCCCTCACTTTCAGAGGCCCATCTTACTGAGGAAGCATGTTATGCCCTCAGAGGTCCTCTGGCCAAGCCTACCTGCACTCTACCTGGCATTCTCCACACAGGTAGCTGCCCCCTCCCAAGCCTACAGAATCCACCCCAGGGTGCCAGCCTCTGTCTCTGCACCTGCACCCACAGAAGGGCTGTACCTGGGGCACCCACACAGCCTCTCACTTCAAAGGAGACAAAGGGAGCCATTAAAGTGTGAATTAATGAGTCCCCAAACAAAGGATAAATTCCACAGCGGTGGGTGGGTGGCTTCTGCCTGGATCTGTCTGAGAAGGAAGGAGCTCAAGGCCTCTAGACCTGGCTTCTCTACCCCCACCCATGAGGCCTAGGCCAGGCTGGGGCCAGCCAGCCAGCCAGCCAGGATGCCAGGCCTCCCTGGGCAGGTGGACATCCCACATGGGGTATCTGTGTATCCCAGAGCTGTCACCACAGGCCTAAGGAGAGTTTTACCCTTTCGGGAATGGGGATAGCAGGTGCCTGGTAGGCCCCAAGCCAATGCTCCTTGCTGAAAGACTCATAAAGCAAAAGCAAGAATCATGTACATGGAGGTATCTTGGCTTAGTGATGTCTTAACTGTTCTCAGGCTTCCTTTCTTCCTTTTCAAGTCTTTCTGGGACTTTGGAGGAAGGCCTGCACTCCTGGACAGTTTTTAGGTCCACCCTTCATAAGGGCAGATAGTCCTGCACTTGTGGAGGTCAGGGTACACCAGGAAGGACAATAGTCTCCATCTGGTTATCCT
Source organism: Gymnobelideus leadbeateri (assembly GCA_011680675.1). NCBI lineage: Eukaryota > Metazoa > Chordata > Mammalia > Diprotodontia > Petauridae > Gymnobelideus > Gymnobelideus leadbeateri. Next base: position 461,001 of record WOXC01007002.1, on the reverse strand, counting down.
TGTTGCCTTGTGTATCCTCTCGCCTCCCATAATTCATGTCTATCCATACTGCCCAAGCTACATCATCATAGATGTGCTTCTTTCAGCTCTCCTTTGTCTGTATCCACTCAGCAGGAAGGGACTCCCCACCATCTAACCATCCACCCATCCACCCACCCAGCCATCCATCCACCCATCCATCCATCCATCCACCCATCCATCCACCCATCCATCCATCCATCCATCCATCCACCCATCCATCCACTCACCCATCCATCCACCCATCCATCCATCCACCCATCCACCCATCCACCCATCCACCCATCCATCCATCCACCCATCCACCCATCCACCCATCCATCCATCCATCCATCCATCCACCCACCCATCCACCCATCCATCCACCCATCCATCCACCCATCCATCCACCCGTCCATCATCCATCCATCCACCCATCCATCCACCCATCCATTCACCCATCCACCCATCCATCCACCCATCCATCCACCCATCCATCCATCCACCCACCCGTCCATCATCCATCCATCCACCCATCCATCCATCCATCCATCCACCCATCCGTCCACCCACCCATCCATCTATCCATCCATCCATCCATCCATCCACCCATCTGTCCACCCATCCATCCATCTATCCATCCATCCATCCATCTATCCTTCCCTATTACGTGCACACATGGGTATCAGTGTTTCTTAAAACACTGATGTGTCTCCAGAGGCTGCCAGGTTCTTTCAGGGTGCACCCATCACATTCCATAAGCATTCATAAGTGCCCATTGTGTGCCAGGCACTGGGCAGAAATGCAATGGGGTGGTGAGGCCCAGAGGACTTCTCAGTGGAGGCAGACAGGACATTTCCTGAGCCTCCTTCAGCCTGGGAGAGATCATTGTGCCCATGTTGAAGGGGCATGCCCCCAGCAGCTATGGGCCCCCCTGGGCATGCTGGAGCCAGGGGAGCTAGTCACAGTTGTGATCAGGTGATGGGGCCTGGGAGGTGCCAGTCCTTGTTTGCTGAATTCTATCTATTCATTCATGAGAAAAATCACACGCACACATGGGCCTTGCTTGTAGGGGCAGCTATCCAATTAGACTCTGGTCCCATCCTCATCCTGCCCTTGCAGGGGGTCCTGTAAATGTCATCAACCCATTTTATATATTGGGCCCATTTCAGGCACCACATATGTGCGAAGAGAGATGGGGGTCCAGGCCAGGCTTAAGGAGCTGAAAACTGCTGGGCTCGGGACTCAGCTTCCATGTCATGTAGTGACATGCTCAGGCAGTGAGGGACAGAGGAAGGAGCTCTAGACTCGAGGCTGGGGGTCCTGGATTCAAATCCCATTTCTGATTACCTGAGTAACTCTTGGGCATCAGAGTAGTTGACCTCTGAAGTCCCTGTCAGCTCGAGGTCAGAGCCTCAGTTTCCCCTCTAGGGCCTCTATGGGCCTGTCACTGGGTGGTCTCTAAGCCCCTTCCTGTGCCGAATCCTGTGAGTTTGTAGCTGGTGCTTCATGCTCAGCTCCACATTTTTCCTACAAAAACAACTGAACAGTCCATATTGCCACATCCTTCAGTTTAATTGTTAATTGTAGGCATCTTCCTTAAGCATCTCAGCTGAGGTGGGTGAGTAAGAGGGGCTCAGGCTTTTCTCTCTTTATTCCCTCTAGTTGCAGTGCTGGAGGCCTCATGCTCTCAGCTGGACAAGTCACTCTTGAGGCCTGGTCAGTCAGTGCCCCCAACATCAACCTCCCTGAAAGCATCTCTGTGAGCCTGGGCTCAGTGCCCAGAGAGGTGCCCGCCATCACAACCTTGGAGCTGGCTTCTACCCAACCTCCTCCTTCCAGAGGAGGAAACAGAGGCAACCCTGGGATGAGAAGAGGCTTGTTTTGGGGGAGCAGATTTCTCTCTGACCCCCATGACCCCCTGCCTGCCACAGATGCCCCTCAACAGGCAGCTGGGGCCTCTCCAGGCAGGGCCAAGGTCCCCAGGCCACAGAATGAGATCTAGAAGGGACAAGTCCAACCCTCCTATTTGTGGCTTGCTTGGGTCCTTGCTCCCAACCATGTCTCCTTGACATCAGGAGGAATCTGACCAGGCATATTGTAGCAACAGCCAATCCAAGGGACCCCAGTCATTGCTTCCTGCTTTGGGCGCATGGCAGCCAGGCACCGAAGGCTGAGTGGCTTGTTCTAAGGACTGCCCCTTGTCATAAGGTCACAGCCCATGTAGGGCCCGAGAGTGGGGTGAACCACGATCAGCCCCTGGAGAGTATGTGAAGCCCAAGGGCTGCTGGGTAGAGCTCCCATCCCCAGACTCTCCACTTGGGCGTTTCTTCTGCTTGTCAGGAGGCTGAGGAGTGGAATGAGGAAGGAAGCTTGGCTCAGCTGAACCCCAAATCATCTTTTATTTTTAAACCTAACTGCAGCCTGTTTCCCTGGCCCCCTAATCAAGCCCAGAGGGCCCGTTCTGTGCTAAATGCCTTAATTGACATGGCCCCTCCTCAGCAAGTTTGGCCTGCCCAAGCGGCGTCTCTGGGTGTTTGGGTGATGCTGTGACTTCCCTGGGCCTGTGGGTCCCCTTCCGTGTCCAGGACATGGTCTGTCTCACTGACGCATCTCTCTCCAGGCTGGAGCTGGCACAGGCTGCCAACTCCCATCATCATGATATTTGAGCTTTAAAATTCATTGTCATTAATTACCCAAATGGCTAATAAACATAGAGAGGAAGGAAGGCCTCCAGGACAACAGCAGGGCGTCAGAAGGACTCTGGACAAGAGATGTGAGGGCAGGCCACACCCTGTAAATGTCTTCCAAGAACAGGACTGGCAAGGAACATGGCAGCATCTTGGGAAGACAGACCTTGTAGATGTGGAGGCCGCCTCCCTCATTTCACAGAATAGGAAGCAAGGCCAGGGGAGGGAAAGTTCTCTCCTGAGGTCCCAAAGGTGGTGAGTGGAAAAGCCAGGGTCGGACACAGGTTCCTTCTCATCACATCCCTCTGTGGGGCCATCCTTCCCATCCGGGCCTGGCCTCGTCCCTTCTTTGGACAGCCCAAACTCCTCCCTGGACGAGACTTGTGACCTTCCATGCTGGAATATGAGCAAGAGGGCTCCCTTGGGAGCAGAATGTCTAAGAAATGCCCAGAAGACCCAATCTCTGGACGAGCTCCAGGCTTTCTTTTCCTAAGATGGAAATGGCCCACTCCCCCCACCTATCCCCTTGGAGTTGTCCCCAGGCAGGGGTGGCCATGCTGCTGCAACTCATCTTTAGGGTTCCAGGGGTAACCCCAGTGTAGAAAGATGTAGGTTTGTTATTGACAACTGGGACACCTAAGCCCCCACTGGTGGGTTTTCCACTTAAACACCAGTTTAGATGATAATAAGTCTTAGTCACAAAGTATTTGCTAACAGAAGGTAAAGTGATAATAGCCATAGCATTACAGTCTACTCATAAACCTGGGTCACCCCCCCCAACTAATGCACAAAGTTTCTGTTGGGGAGAGTGGGCAAGAAAACATAGAAACCTGGCAATGAGAAGCAGGAGTAGGGAAACCCATGGGTCCTGATGAGCCCATAGCTCTGAGCTGTAGGCCTTTATGTTAGAGAAGGGTCTATGCCAAAAAGGACTTTAAGCCATGGGATGGCAAAGGGAGAAGATTACCATATGTGTTGCCCAAGATGGACAGTGTAGAGAGGGGTCAAGGAGGAACACTAGCAGCTTGGATACCCACAAACTCACAGGAGGCAAGACACAAGAAAGGAGGAGTAAACCAGCGGCCTCAAGTCTACACACAGACACCCAAAGTTTAGGCAATGTATGTTAGGAATTAGAGGTTCTAAAGTAAGGGGCAAACTGAGACTTTGTGGGATGTGCCTGCATCAGGGCTCTGGATAGATCGACTTTGTTAAAAGACATGGGATAGGCAAAGGTGGGGGACACCATTATATGCCAAGAAGGCAATGTCATGGGAGGAACCCAGGACCAAGGGGAGAAGCACCAGGAGAGTCTGTAGGTGAAGGACTAGATCCCTCCCAACCTTCCAGTTCTATGATAAAAAAAGTCAGAGCCCCTGCCTTCAGGGTTTGGAAGTCATAGGTCCTGGCCTCTTCAGGAAAGGAATCCCTACTATCCCATTCCCACTGCTTGGATCCCTCCAGTGATGGGGAGTCTACTGCTTCCCAAGTCAGCCTAGTCTACCCTGGGACAGCTCACATTGTTAGGAAAGTTTTCCTTAATTAGCTTCTTCCCATCCTCCACCACGACTTTTGGGCCCACCCCCTGGGCCCAGTGGAACCAGACTAACCCCAGTGCATGCCATTGCCCTTGTCCTGCCTCTCTGGCTTCTCTTCTATGGGCTCAAGACCCCACCTTCTAAAGCCTGGACAGTTAAAACTAAGGAAGGTTTTGGCTTCTGGTGATCAGACCCCTCACTCCCAGTGGAATGTCACCAGGAGGGGTTTTTAGTTCCTAACACAGGCAGAAGAGCTCTCTTCTAGAGGTGTGTCTGTCTGTCTGTCTGTCTCAATAGATGGGGGTTCACTCCATGGAGAAGGTGGATCCTATATCAGACCTTCATGGAGAGTAGGATTTCTACTGGACCAAAGGAAGAAACTGTTCTAGGTGGGGAGAGAAGGGGGATGGAGAGGGAGGACGGTAGAGGGCTGAGCACCCCTATGCTGGCTGGCTCACAGGGAAGCAGGCGCCTGACCTCTCCAGCAGCCCTGGGATCCTTCTGAGGGTGGGGCCTCTGGCCTCTGCCATGCTGAGGGAGGGCCTTAGAACAGCTCTGAAGTCTGCAGGACTAGACCCAGTGCTCCTGAGAGCAGCTTCTGGGGGCCTTCCTGGCCTGGATTTAGTGTTAAAATCTTCTAGCCCAACACATGTTCCTTAATCTAGGTGATTGATGGCCTGGCTCATGGCTGGTGTGTGAAGGTCAGAGACGCCTTGTTCTTTCCCCTCGTCTCCTTCCACAGGCTCATTCTTGATGATGTCTGGGAGAAGGCCAGGGCCAGCCTGGCCGGCTGTGGGAGAGCATCTTGTGTGCTCTGGCCGCCCTCAGGTCTGTGCCTTGTGGCAGGAGGTGGGGAAGGGCCTGATGGCTGAGGAGAGAGCCAGGGAAGGAGCTGGGCTCAAATCTCTGGGGCAAGCCTTTCCTGTTCTAGGCCTCAATAGCCTCAATCTCCTCTTTGGTCAGATGGGGGGGTCTCTTCCAGGAGCTTGAGGCCCTCCACCATCAAGCCAAGAATGAGCTGGTACCTCTGAGTTGCTCCAGACCTCTGAAGGTGCCCTCCTGGCCTTGGGGAGGTAGGGAGTGGGCTGCCCAGCGAGGGAACAATCCCTGTGTCTGGAATTCTGAAGCTGAGCTGGGCCCTGAGCAAGGGCCAGACCTGCCTGCTAGGCAGATGCCTTGCACACTCTCTCCCCTCCCTGCCAGGCCTGGGGCTGTCCTAGGACTCAGCCTATTTGGAGCTAATCATTTCATTCTGGGAGGCTGAGTCCTTGGCCAGGCCCTGGCCAGGCTTTCCTGAGAAGAGCTTCCTGACCTTCCCTTCCTCTGCTGCCTGCTGGGCTGGACCAGAATCTTTCCAGCTGCTGGGTTTGGGGCTAAAAACAATCAGATCTGTTCCTGTTAGCGCAGGGAGAAATCTCTGAGTCCATCTAGACTAATCCACTCATTTGACTGATGAGGAAACTGAGACCCAGGGAGAGGGGGGACCTCCTGCCCCCAAACTCATGCAATGACTGTGGGGAAGTCAAGACAAGAGCAAGGTCTCCTGGCTCCTCCTTTATCCACAGGGCCACATACTCCATTTTGTGCCTCCTCACTCAACCATAGAAATGATGTGATTAGCGGCCTTGCCACTGCCTAGCCCAGGCTGCCAAGCCTCAGGGCCAGACTGGAGAGGCCAGGCCAGTGCTGTGGGCCTCAGGGTCAGTCAGTCCTGGCTTCAGAGGTGCTGCTGAGGTCCAGGAAAGGGCCAGGACTTGGTGAAGGATATCAGGCTAATCTGCAGCAGATCCCAGGTCAGAGAGGAAGAGGTCAGGAGCTCAGAGAAACCGGAAGGGGGCTGGAGAGGGCCAGGGCCATGAGCTGAAGAAGGGGCAGCAGGCAAACCTGGCTGCCCCAGCCCTGAAGATCCCCTTCCGGATCAAATGACCCCTGAGGTCTCTCCCCTTTCTCCTAGCCAGAGATCCCTGACCCACTGTCCCTGCAGTCAGGCCTGATCACTGCCAAGGAGCTGAGAAATGAGCAGGGAAGGGGGGGAGGGGGTAGGAGGGAGGGATGGTTGGTGATGAGGACCCCTCCTGCCATTCCTGGGCCATGCTGGAGCTTACAAAGCCCTTTTCTTATAGTGCCTTGTGAGCTGGACCCTGAACAGGTTACTACACCCATTTTACAGGTAGAGAAACTGAGGCTGAGAGAGATGTGGCATAGCCAGCATCACACTACTACCACTCCTACCAAGAATTAGTCTTTACACACGCCATCTCATTTGTGTCCAAGATGGCGACCAAACCCCCTCCTGTTTGCAAGTAGAAACTTCCCTAACATGAAGGGGTATCAACATCGATGGGCTCTGATGTGCCTGTGACCGGCGGGTCTTACCCAAGCACTCTTGGTCTGAGAGGCTCAAAGAAGACATTAGCGGTAGGAATCTAGGGGAGGGAGAACCTCTTACCCTACAGCTGATGTCTCTCTCTGTCTCTGCCTCTGCCTCTGTCTCTCTGTGTCTCTGTTTGTCTGTCTCTCAGCTGGCCTGACTTTGGGCAATCAGAATGAATAATGGAGCAGAGAAATTCATCCTCTTTGCTACGGTCCCCGGGCCAGATGGGCGGGGCTTTGGATGCTGGATCCAAGCAGGGTCAGTCTGGCTTCCATGCCTGCCTTTTCCTCCTTGGATTCCCTAGGTCCCTCCAGGACCCCTTTCCTGTTCCTCCCAAATTGTCATGTACACACTTGTCTGTTTACACGATGTGTTCTCCCCCTCCCCCCTTCCTGTGCCATGCCCATAGAGTGGCAGCTGCCCCGTGGCTGGGGGCAATGCTGTACTTGTCTCTTTGTCTGCCCCTCGCCTGGCCCGATGCCTGGCACATAGTGACGAGTAATAAATGCTTACTGAAGGAATGGATGAGCCTGTCATTGGAGAGGGCGGGACAGGCTGCCTTCTGAGGCCCCTCCCGCGGGGATATTCAATGCTGCCCAATAATAGACTGTTGTAATCGAGGCTGAGCCTTGCTCGGCCCTCAGAGATAAAGGCACAATAGAAGGGTCTGAAGCCAGAGGATCCCGTTCCCACAGGGGAAACGGTCTTAAATATGATCTCCAGCGCTTGCATTGTTCACCTGGCAGAGCTGTCTGCCCGCCTCCAGGCAAACCGACCTTATCTGATTCAGAAAGACGCCATCCTGGCAACTTCCCATGGACGCAGGTGAGGGGATCCGAGCGGAGGAGAGTGAGGAGGGCCTTTGGAAGGCCCAGTCCGCCCTGTTCTCTGCTTCCGCCAGTCCCCAGATCCCATGCCTGGAGTGGCTTCGGCCAAGACCATTCACCCTCCGGCCCCTTGCTGGGGCCCCTTCCCCAGATGGGCTCATCCCCTGGGGCCCCACTTTGTGGGGACCCTTCCCCAGATGGGCGCCAGCTCTCATTTCTTGTCGGGCCTTGGATGAACCGCATGTAATTCAGTGCCCGACCCATATTGGAGTTGGAGAGGCCTCTCTGAGCTTGATCTCTGGGGAATGTGACCCAAGATCACCTCCTGACTTGAGGAGAAGCTCTAGTTGGAGAAAAGGTCCGGATCTTCCCAAAGAGCAGCCACCCCACTCCTTCCCTCCCCCCCGCCCCACTTCGATCGACCACGGCAGATGGATCTCATTTTGTTGGCGGTGGGGAACCTTTGACTGCTGGGAGCTGGGGGTGTGCTGGGGCCAGTGGAGCACAGGGGAGCGTTTCCTCTCGCTCTGCCATAGATAGGGAGGACAGTGTTCGGAGAGGGGAGCCAGGGCCTGACTCTGGCAAGCGCACAGGAGGCCTGAAGGCTGGGCCGACCTTGGGCACTGCCCTTGCCCGGCTCTGGCATCGCTGCCCTGTTTTCCCGGAGGTCACCGGCCCTTTGCAGCCAGAAGAGCTGCTGTTTATGATGTGCGCTCATCTCCCTGACTGGTGACTCACAGGCCTCCAGGGCTTCGGTCTATTCTGGGGAGAGAGCTTCGTTGTTCTTCCGTTCCCCATCTGCCTTTGACAAAAACGACCATTCAAAGATCCGGAGACCCACCCTCCACGTTTAGGTTGCACTTTGAGGGTGCGAAGCCCAGTGCAAGGGTTCGTCCTTCATGCCCCTCTAAGGGTCATCTGGCCAGCTATAGATGAGCCCCCCGCGCGTGCCCCCCTGGGCTTCAGCCCCTGTCATCCACCAGGACTGCCGGGCATCTCATCCGTCAATGTCCGAACCAGAAACTCTGCTCTGTCCCTCAAAGCCTCACCTCTCCCCAACCTCCCCCCCCCACCCCCACCCCGGTTCCGGCGAGGCTGCCTCCATCCTGCTGGTGACCCAGGTTTGCTCCAGGAGTCGTCCCGTTCTCAGTCGGGTGCCCTTGCTGGCTCCCCTCTGCCCAGCGTCGGTACCTCGAGCCCTCTCCCTGGCACCGCTGCTCTGGCTTCCTCCTTAGCCTTCTGGGTCCAGTCACCTCCCTGTGCCATCCACCCTTTGTGCGACCGCCAAAGTGAATTTCTAACGTGCGGGGCTGACCGCGCCACCCCGACCCAGAATCTTCAGCGGCTCCCGACGGCCTGTAGGATAAAGGGCAAGCCTTGCGCAGTCCGGCTCACGCCTGCTTTTCCTCGTGTCGATCTCCTTTCCTCTCAGTCCACTGGCTCAGGCTGGGTGGCTAGCCCCGGCCCCCCCCCCCCAGGCCCCGTCCCCAAATCACACTTGGTGTCTCCCCCCCCCCCCCCCAAGGCCCTCCCTCTGCACACGCGCACACACGCGGGCACACACACCTTAGAGAGGCACTTCATGTATTTGTTCTTCCCTGCTCTCTTAGCCCGTCCCTTTCTGTCTGCACAGTTCTGGGCGCTTGATAAATACTGGATTTCCATGCACCATCACCTGTGGCTAAGACGCTGGGCATCTGGCTGGACAAGTTCCTTCACAATGCATCATTTACCCACTTGGTGTGGCTGCAGAGAAGTCTGAGGGGCCCTTCTCTTTTCTCAGTGTTCTCACCAAGAGACACAAGGTCAGAGGCCAATGCGTATTTGTTGAATTGATTCCAATTGAATTGAATCTTGATTGGCAGAAGGATCAGTCAAATCCCCCAAATCCAATTTAATAGAGATGGATGGGACCTCCCAAACTTAGGACAGGAAGGTCAGAAGCACAAGGACTAGACCGGGAGGCCAAGGGCCATCATTTGAGGGGGAGTGCTTCTGGGGTGGAGTGGGCTTTGAGGTTTAGAGAATGTAAGTGCCCTGAGGGCAGGGACTGCCTAGGGCCTGGCACATAGAAGGCACACAATAAATGGCTCTTGGTTCATTGATCCTTAAAAACTGGTGACCTGATTAATCAGTTAGTCAACAAACACTTCAGAATGAGTGTTAGTGTTCTGTAATGCACTAGTCTCCCATCCACTGCTGGGATCTGAGCCTACTTGGAGAACTCTGCTCCTGAGCTGTGAAGGGCTGACCTCCAGCTCTGCCTGTGGGAGAATTGTGGGCGTCAGGAAGGCCTGGGAGCTGTTTTGTGAAAGGGGTATTAGCCTGGTTCTTTTTGGTTCCAGAATCACACATAAGAGCCCCAGAGGTGCCCGATGCAGGGAGCTACCAGCTCTCTCTCTGTCCCTCTGACTCTGTCTCTCTCTGACTGTTTTTGTCTCTATCGTCTCTCTCCTGCTCAGGCAAGGGTTCGGTGAGCCTTGGGGATGTTTAGTCTAAATGCCAAATATACCAGAAGGACCTTGGATCAGAAGTATGTGTGTGGGTACTGAGTGTCGCTTGAGGAATGGAAGCTCCTTTAGGGCAGGTATCCCGGCCTCTCTGCGGGGCTCACCATTATGGGGAGGACTAGGGCTCTGACAGTCAGTCTACTATTAACAGCCCCTCTCCTACTGATGAGTGCCCACAGAGCTCAAGCTTGGCCTTTACTTTCTCCTCAGGGGCTGAGCCTGGGCCGTATCCACCAGCTACTGGGAGCACCCTTCCCCCAGGCTTCCCTTAGGAGATGTTCATAACAGTCCACCCATTTGCCAGATGGCTGAGCTTTGTATATGGCTGAGGGTGGGACTTCAGGGGCTACATTCCCTATGATGTGGACAGCATTCCACAAAGTGAATTACTAATGGGGGAACAGGGAAAGCCCCCTAAAATTGATGCAGGGTCCGCTGATTATGGGCATCTCATCCTTGGCTGTTTCTTCATGAGTTCAGTGGTGGGTGGGTTGGTGCCATCTCTGAATTCTGACACTATTGGCACCAAGGGAACTTTCCCAGAAGACCAACCCTTATAGATTGTCCATCCCACTTGCCTTGTTTGCTTGAAGTTAATAGAGGGTCATCCAAAGGTCCTACTAATGGGTTGTGGGCAGTGCCCAGGATGGTGCCAGGCCTTCAGATAGAGGTCTCTCAGCTGATATTTGTCAGCAAGTGTAATGTTAATGCAATTTAAGATCTTCCCATTAATAGGGCTCATGGGGAGCCCATTAAGGAAAGCTTGCTTAGGGGCCTCACTCATGGGAAGGATCTTGTGTTTCCCTGGTTGAGATTCTGAGTGGCCATATGTTCAGAGCTCCCAACTACTCAGATGTAAAGGCTCTCTCCATCCAGGGATGTATGTAAAGTATATAGTTGATTCAAGCAGTCAGAGCCCTGGCTGTTGGCCTTTAGTTCTGGCTTGTATTTTCTCTGAAGTTCAGACTTTTCCCCTGAACTAGTGAATGTAATTTAAAAAAAAAAAAAAAGATTGTTGACGCCTTAAACAGCTCTCTTTCCTAGTAAAGCAGATCTAAGAATCTGTGCTAGCAGCCTTCCTGGGGATGCCAGTGTGGTTGCTGCTACAGCAAGCCAACTCTGCTCAGGCTGCCTTTACTGACACCTGCAAGTGCTGGGCACCACCTGCCCCTACTGGCATCTGTCTGTATATATTTATTTGGTTATAGGCTTAGATGTACCTGTGTTGTGTCTCTCAGGAGAATGTGAGCTCCTTGAGGGCAAGCCTGGCTCACTTTTTTGTTTTTGTATGTCTAGCACCTGGCCTAGGCTCGGAAGACCCAGAGTGGGGCTAAAGGGTGTGTGTGTGTGTGTGTGTGTGTGTGTGTGTGTGTGAATATGGGGGGGTGTTTGCTGGCTTCCTTCTCAGTCACTGCCAATCTCTTCCCCTATTCATTCATTCCTCCAACTCTGCTTTTCTCATTGTTTTATTTCAGAAAGTTCCTTCCAGGATTCTTGTCCTCCCTTGTCCTGGTTCATCTTGGGGGCATCCCAGTGTCCTGTGACCACAACACTCCACAATGAATTCAGAGCTTCTGAACATGCTAGATTTGCCCCTATCTACAATTCTTGGTCATTACACAAAGGCTGCTTGGGGGCGGGGGGGGGGGGGAGAGGCGAAATGGAGAGACAGAGACAGAGAAACAGAGACAGAGACAGACAAAAGCAGAGAGAGCAGCCTTTGCTGAAGCTGCTGATCTCCAGCTCCCCTAGGGACGGGGGCAGGACTGTGTGACCAACACTTTGTCCAAGAGGAGCATTAGAGGCACTGGGAGACACCAAGGACACAACTGACTGTAGCTTATCCAAAGGGAAATGACAAGCGATGGCCGCCATTTTGGAATCAGTCAGCATGGGCTCCCCTCAGCTTGCTGGCTGCCAAGAAAGAAGAAAGCTGAGAAGATGCACCAGCTGCTCCAGCCCCGGACTGATTCCACATCCAGGCTTAGAAGTGGAAGGGACTGGAAAGGCTGAGCCCAGGCCTCATTTTACAGAGAAGGAAACTGAGGCAAAGAAAGCTTTTGTTGCTTGCTCAGGGCCACACCTAAGGAAATGGCCATGATGGAGTTTGAGCCCACACCTTCCAGCCCTCACTCCATGCTCTGTCCACTAGGCTGTAGGATTCGGGTAAAAGTAAAGAGAGACCCTTAGACTATATGAAACAGCTGCCCATCATAGGAGGCCCAAGGGACTGAGGCAGCAAGTAGTCAATCTTTCCCGAGTGAAGAGTCCTAAGAAGGAAAATGTGTGCTTGGAGCCTAACCCTGAAAAACAAGATGATGGAAAACGTGAGCCATGTAATGTCAGAAGGAGCCCCCCCACCCCCCAATGAGAGAAAACAGGACTTCAGACTGTGCTGGCCTGCAGGGTGGAGGAGGTAGAGGTGGAGAAAGAGGGAGAGAAGGGGGAGGAAGAGAAAGAGGGGGAGGGGGAGGGAGACCAGCAAGCCATTGGGAAATAGAACCGGAATGGCCAGCAGCCAAAGGGGGCACCATATTTGGACACGGCCAGCCCTGAGGCTGGCTCAGTGTGTTGGAACTGTAACTACAGATACAATGAGGAAGCCGGGAAGGGAAGCGGCCCCTCGCCCCTCCCCTGAAGCAGGCTTTGGCAGCCAGGGCTGGGTGATTCCAGGAGGGTGGGAGAACACGTGAGCAGCGTCCAAGGAGGTGGTGCACCCTCTCAGGGCCAGATGTGAGGATGGCGGTTTATGAGAAAACCCCCAGTGGGGCTTCCTCGGAGATCTTTAGGACAAGGGTCTATAGGAGCAGAGAAAGTCGCCTGGATGAAGACAAACCTGCACTCTCTAGTTTGATCTCTTTCCGATTTTACTTTCGGGACTGATCTTTGTGTACATTGGGCCCTATTCTGCCCTGTTTCAGGTCATTTTATTCTATGGGGCCCCACTTTCTCACCTGATCATATCTTTGTGAATCCCACTGTGTCTTCCCACCCAGATCTTTGCCTTCACCTGAATCACTGATAGAAAGCGGCCCCAGCCAGTGACCAGGCACAGGTCCCTGGGGCATCTTCCTTCCAAGATTCCTTCATTCCATTAAGGGGAAACCTTTGGGTCTGGCCATGCCAGCTCTCCTGAATCCACTGAATGATGGATGCTCTCGGCTACCCTAAGTCTCTGCGTCTTCCTGCAGCTGTATGTCAGGAATCCGAGGCCTCGATTTGTCAAACAGCCCTAGAGGATGGAAATCTGGAGTTCCCTTATTGGAATGAAAAGTTTCTGCGGTGCTGCCATCCGAGGCCCCTTGTGTTTGTCTGTGGGGAGGTTGCCTTGGTGTCACCTTGCTTGTGGTCTCGCCATCTCTGTGTGAGTCCGACATCCTCTTCCTGGAAGTCCGATTTGTTCTTGGCTCACTTTGGCACCAGGCCAGAGCCTCTCTTTGGACTTTTCGGGCTTCCCATGGAGCTAATTCTGTCTTCAGGACCAAGGAGGTGGGTGAGGGGGCTGAGCCAGGGCTTTGGGGGTGCTGTTATTACTGTACACATATGTCAAATCCAAAACCATGGCTAAAATTAGACGTCTGTCTGCTCCAGTTCTGACCAGAAGCGTCCCTCGGGAGGGGCAGAGGCATGATCCCATGGTGGCGGATATCCCAATCTGCCATTCCTCCCATCTGTGCTGCCAATCCAGACCCCCTCTTTCCAGGCTCCTAGACAATGGCTTTCAGAGATCCCTAGGCTTCCTAAAACCCGCCTTGGCCTCACTGCAGGTCTGGTGGGACCTACCATCATCTTCTTCCTCTCTGAGCAGTGGGGGAGAACGGATGCATCACTAGCAACTGGCCATAGGATCCCCTCCCCCCCCGCAGAGATGGGGCCAGAGGGTCCTGCAAGCACAGGGCCTCCCCACCTCCCTCAGGATCCTCCCTCTTCTCATCTGTCCCTTCCCTCGCTGGTCCTTCGAGCTCCCATGTGTCCAGTGATTTGTGAGCCCTCCTGAAGTACTCCAGCACCAGGGACAAATCCACTTGGGGTGGGGGTGGGGGGCTTGTCTAAAGGGAGGTCCCTGCTACCCCACAGAGATGGGGCAGCACACCCACACACTCATATCCACACTCACACACATTCACACACACACATACCAATGCACATACACCCACACTCACACTCACACTCATAATGCACTCAAGCATTCACGCTCATCCATGCTCATGCTCACACTCACATTCACACACTCATACACACATTCATACACACTCATGCTCACACTCACACTCACATTCATAGTCACACACACATTCATACACACTTAAACTCACACAACCACACTCATACATACACTCACGCTCACACACTCACATTCATAGTCACACTCATGCTCACACTCACATTCATAGTCACACACATTCACACACATTCATACTCACACTCACACAACCACACTCATACATACACTCATGCTCACACACTCACATTCATAATCACACTCATGCTCACACTCACACTCACATTCATAGTCACACACACATTCACACACATTCATACACACTTATACTCACACTCACAAACCACACTCATACATACACTCATGCTCACACTCACACTCACATTCATAGTCACACACACATTCACACACATTCATACACACTCACACTCACACAACCACACTCATACATACACTCATGCTCACACACTCACATTCATAATCACACTCATGCTCACACTCACACTCACATTCATAGTCACACACACATTCACACACATTCATACACACTTATACTCACACTCACAAACCACACTCATACATACACTCATGCTCACACTCACACTCACATTCATAGTCACACTCACATTCACACACTCATACACACATTCATACACGCTCACATGCTCACATTCATAGTCACACTCATGCTCACACTCACACTCACATTCATAGTCATACTCATGCTCACACGCACACACACTCACACTCACACTTAACCCAAGCCCTCACATCTCCAGCTTGGATAGACCTTCCACTTTGGAGTTTCTGGGTGCTTTGAAATGCTGTTACATGTCTCTGTAGCAGGCCCCCCTGGTGCAGAGCAGGGAGGGCCAGCCCAGAAGCTAAGAAGAGCCGAGTTCAAGTCCTGCCTTTGGCACCTCCAGCTGTGTGAGGCTAGGGGAGACCCTCCACCTCTCCTTGTTCTCTTAGCAGAACTCTGAGAGGGTCAGCTCTAGAACAGCTTCTGTGCTGGGTTGGGCTGGTGCAGGGGCTTTCTGCAGCAGAGAGTTCTCTGTACCAATGAGGTCCCAGACCCAGGGCTCATCCCCGTGCCCTGACCGGGGCATGCCACAGGGGGAGAGCCCTGGATTTGGCCTTAGCATACTTGAGCTGGAATCCTCACTCTGCCTCTGGGTGACCTTGGGTAGATCCTTATCCCTCCTTGGGCCTCAGGTTCCTCGTCTGTGAAGTGAGGACACTGACCAGGTGGTCTCTGAGTGCTCCCTTTACTCCCCAGCTTCGGCTTCAGGGTCTTGGGGGGTCAAGGTGCTTTCAGGACCTTGGTTCTAAGAGCCGGGGTGGGGGGGCGAAGCATCTTTCACACACTCTCAGTGCTTGAGTGACTTACAGAAGTTCCTGGTACCCCTCCCCCCCACTCTGGTGCCAAGGTCAACAAACAGCAAAGGGCCTGAGAATGAGCTGGATGTGTGCCCTCTCCCACCCCAAGGCTTGTTTCTGCTCTCAGTGCAAAGACCCCTTTCCCAGCTCTCTGAGAGGAGGACTGTTATCTAGTGTTCCCAGACATTCTCCAGGCCTTTGGCTCCCACCTTCCTGAGGGAGCCTCTCCAGGGAGGGGCTGCTGGCTGGCTGGTTACTGTCTGCCCAGCTGGCTTGCCCTGCTGGGTTCTGGGGCAATGCCAGCAGGCTCTGGGGCTACCTCCTTCCCACACTAGAAGCCACACGACTGGGGGAGAACAGAAATCCAGCCTCCCTCCTGAGCATGTGCTCCACACCAGAACAAACAAAGCTTGAGAGATGTGCAAAGCCCAAGGCTTGGCGCAGGAGCCACTGGGCAGCTCGGGACCTGCTTCTCCTCTGACTCTTTGGCTCCTACCCCACCCCTCCTGAAGCCCTGCGTTTATGCTGCCAGCCTGACTGTCCCCCTGCCCTTGGCCATAGCCTCTACACCTCTATTTCTTTCAAAATTTGGAATCCTTACCTAGCTTCTTTAGCCCACTCTTCTGAGAAGCCTTCCTGGGTCACCCCAATCCTAAAGGACTCCCACCTCCCTTCTGTCATCTCCGCCAGTCACTGACTGTTGTGGGTAAGGTACACCTACCTTTGGACCCAATCATTTGGTGATGGTGTTGGGAAGGAGGGGGGAGACACACACACACACACACACACACACACACACACACACACACACACAGACAGAGAGAGACAGAGACAGAGAGAGGCAGAGAGGGAGAGACAGAGAGAAAAAGGAGGAGGAGAAGGAGGAGGAGGAAGATGAGGGACAGGGAGGTAGGGGGAGAGACAGAGGGACAGAGGCCGAGAGGGCATTTATTAAGTAATATAATAACACATTATCTCTATGAGTTAAATTCTGGGAATACAAAGTCAGGCAGAAAGAAAGACGTTCCCTTCCTTCATGAGGCTTGTATTCTAATAGGGGAAACAGAGTTGAAAATAGTGGGAAGCTGATCCCTGGCAGGAGCTCCCTGACGAAAACCAACCCCAAACCTCTGACAAATGACAGTGTCTGGATCAGCCAATGGCACCGGCTATTGCTGAGTGCCCACACTGTGCCCCAGGCTGGTGGGTGCAGAGACAGCATGGAATCAGCCTCTGCCTTTGAGGAGCGTGGGGCTCCCCAGGAGAGCCACATGGGGATAGAGCCGGGGTCCAGACAAAGCCCTCTAGGAAGGGGTGAGAAGGGAATGACCTTGGGGCAGGAGTGATCAGGGAAGGCTTCCCAGGGATGGAGGTGCCTGGGCCAGAAGTGTATTTGCTATCTCTGCTGCAAGGCAGCTCTCTGTGGGGTGACTCTGGGCCTGAGAGGCCCAATGCTGCTCATGCCGTTGGTGCCTGGTGGAAGGAGATCCCAACAGCTCCCGTGACAGCCCTTGGCATTCCCCCAAATAGAAGTGGGCAGACTAGATGGTGCCCTGGCATCCCTGTGGGTTCACTGCAACTTGGAAAACCACACGTCTACATCTTTCTTTCTTTTTTATTAATGCACCAATATGTTCAAGTCAGTCTGTAATGACATTCTAACAGGGCTTGGTTCCACTTGGCACCTCTGACATTGGGCAGCCCTTCCTTGAGCTTTGTTCCATAGGTCGTCCCAGCTGGGCTGACCCTTTGGGGGATGTGTTTGGGAGCATAAAGCCAATGGGCTTGGCCAGGACCTGAATCCCAGGGGGCAGATTCCAGGAGAAGGTAGCCCATCTGGAGTGTCAGTTCAGGGGCCTGTTTCTGTGGGTCTAAGTGAGGAGCTGTAAAAACCTGGCGGAATCACTGGGCTTGGGCAGAGGGGGAGCACGTTCTTCTGCTCAGCACTGAAGGTCAGAACCAGGGATGGGGGAGGTGGGGTGCACATCCAGATAGAGAGACTTTGGGCCATTAGGGCTGCCTGAGCCTGGCACCAAATGCTTTAGCAGGGACTGAGTTTCTCAACATGGGAGAGCTTCCAGTGAAGGTTGGGCAGGTGATTCCTCACTGGGGACCCTGGACAGAGAATTCCTGGTCACACCAGCAACCCCTGAGCTCCTGTATAGCTTGTAGGGAGGCATTAGTGGGGGAGTCTTGAAGACACCTAGGCACAAAGCCCAGCTTGGTTCCTTCCCACCTGTGTGACCTTGGGAAGCCACTTGATGCCCCAGCTTCTGTGTCCTCACCTCACTCACCCTGAATGACCCTGTAGTCCCTCCCTGCTCTGACTCCTGTGATCCCTGGAGTCAAGATTGAGGCTGAAGCACATGGGAATATCTCCTCTGCCCCTTCTTCATTCCCAATGCTCATCCAAGGCAGCCAGGGCTGACCAGAAGCCTCTGGCTGTCCAGTGACCCCCACATGAGCACCCCCCCTTGTTTTACAGAGAGGGAAGCAAGCAGCCCAGAGCAGGGAAGGGCTGGAGCAGAAGATCGACCATCAGCCATCTCTCTTCCAAGGATGGTCATGGGCCATGTCAGTGTGGAGGGGAGACACATGGGGATGCTGCGGCTCCAGCATTCCTGGGCTTCCCAGTGCTCCTGATGGTTTCCAGACAGTGGCCTCAGGACAAGTGGGCCCTGGGTGATTGATGTCAGTGTCTCCTCCCAGCTAATAAAACACAAGAGAAAGGGCCTCAGGCAGCCAAGAGGCTGCCCACCAGGTAGCTCCAGACAGTGAAGAGCTGCCTCAACCCCTGTGGTCTGAGGCCGGTGAGCCATCCCCAAACCCTCCTCTTGCAATGCTTCCCTTCTTTAGACTTCTCGAGGCTTCCTGGTGGGTTAGTGGCTGGAGAGCCGCCCTCCGAGGAGGCTAGTCAGGTGCCTTTGCCTCTATGGAAGGCACCAGGTGGTGGGAAAGGGGCTGCTGGTCTTGGATCAGACTGGCTGTGTGTGGCAAGGAGTGATGGGCCTGGGGGGGCAGTTGGAGACCAGTTGGGTAGCCTTGGGGGGGATTGTCCTCCTCTTGGGTTGCCCTTGCACTGTTCTTCATGGAGGCTTTGCGGTATTTGTGCAGCGTTGGGGTTTGGGTCTCAGACTTTCTCCTCATGGGTTGTTAATATGGAGACTGGGGATGGTCCCAGTGACCTGGCTTGGTCTGGGTCAAGGCTCTGGCTCCAGCACCAGAATGAGGCAGATTCGCTGATGAAGTGGTGGCCACACCCAGGCCAGGGGCCTCCCCGAATTGCATGGAGGAGCAGTGTCTGGGGCCAGTGTGGGTGTGGACACAAGGACCAAATATGTAATAGTATGAATGAGCTATAAAGAGACCAAGATGGAGTATTTATTGAATGCTTCCTATGTGGCAGGCACTGTGCCAATGCAAGCCAGGCAGTCCCTGCCCTCAGGGAGCTCGTGTTCTAATAGGGGAACCCCCCCCCCACCCAAAGCTGGAAATGGGGGGGGAAGCGAAGTGGGGCATCACGGAGCCGGGAGAGGAGAGGAGGAGAAGACAGGAGGGGGAGTTGAGTCAGGAATAAACATGGCCAGGACCCCTCCTGAAAAATGGCAGTCCAGGTGAGGGATTCACAGATCAAGATTAGAAATGCCACCTATTCTTGGTGGCCTCTGAAAAGAGCTCTGGGCTTGTGTTCAAACCAAGGTTCCTCCCCTCCTCTCCCTCCCCATGTGACCAGAGGAAAGTCACCACTGTGTACTCAGTTTCCCCCTCTGTCAAGGATAATAATGCTCCCACAAGACAGAATAAGCCACATGGGGACTGTGGGCCCCATTGCTGCGTGCCCAAGGACACCCCCCAGAGGCAGCCTGAGCAAGGTAGCCTTGTGTGACAGGGTACCTGAGCCCCTTAGCCAGTGCTAGCCTGCCTTAGGTCTGGTTACCACTCTGGCCCCCTCCTCTGGCCTGGGCATCTTGCCCCTTGCTGGCCAGCCTCTTGGCCAGCACCCTGTCTTTCTGCGGGCATCCCCAAAGCAGAGCAGAGCAGGGCATCAGTGCCAAGGCAGGGAGCGAGGTCAGGGAAGTCTGATGAGGCTGAAGAGGAAGCAGCCAGCCAGCAGTTAGTTCTATTCCTGTCCCCCGGCCTCCCTTAGCTGAGCAAGGTGCTTTTCTGTTCCAGAATAAGCACATTTTTCTGTGACTTACGTCAGGCCCTCCCGGAAAGCCTTGCCTGCTGTCTCATTCAGGAGCAAAGGTGACCCTGGGCTCCAGGATGCCCTTCCAGCCAGGGACTCGCTCTATATTCGGGTAATTTCCTCATGGGACTCCCAGCTCTACTGCCCAGAAAGCCGGTCCAGCTGCGGAGGCTTCACGTACCGGCCTGGCATTGGACCTCCAGTGCAGGCCCACATCCTGGGTTGTTCTGACCAAAATCCAGTCCCAGGACCTCCCTAGCACTGGTTCTGAGGCTCCAGGCAGTCTGGGCTCTCTCTACCTATGGAACAATGGGTCAGGCTTGACATGATGGCCCTCCTAAAGGCTGAAGCAGTATGCCATGAGGAGGGGGCATGGGAGAGCCCATGAGTCAGGTGCCAGGCCAGTGGCAAGCAGGAGCAGAGGGAGCTTTTATTTAGCAAATGACAAGAACAGGTTGGGGTTCAGAGGGACAAAGGGTGGGTGTGGGGGGCAGCTAGGCTAGGCTGCATGTGCCTGAGGGGGTCCAGAGAGGGGGAGGAAGTAAGGGAGGGAGGGAGGAAGGAAGGAAGGAAGAAAAGAAGGAAGGAAATAAGGAAGGAAGGAAGGGAGGGAGGGAGGAAGGAAGGAAATAAGAAAGGAAGAAAGGAAAGAAGGGAGGGAGGGAGGAAAGAAGGAAGGAAGGAAGAGAGGGAAGGAGGAAAAAAGGAAGGAAGGGAGGGAGGGAGGAAGGAAAGAAGGAAGGAAGGAAGAGAGGGAGGGAGGAAAAAAGGAAGGAAGGGAGGGAGGGAGGAAGGAAGAAAGGAAGGGAGGGAGGGAGCAAGGGAGGGAGGAAGGGGGAGAGAAAGAAGGAAGGTGGGAGGGGGCCCCAGTCCAGGTCCAGGGCACCCCCACCCTCCCAGGCCCCCTACTCACTACTCAGGCATCACCTTCAGCTCCTCTGTCCCCTCCCCACCATCCAATCCGTCACCAGGTGCATTTGAGTCTGTCTAGGTAACATCCCCCATGTGCCCTCAAGTCCCCAAGCTGCCCCACCCTGGCCCAGGCTCTCACTGCCTCACACTGGACTGTCACCAACCTCCAGCGTATGGGCCACTCAGCCACCAGAGTGGTTTTCTTGCCACTCAGGTGTGATCACACCACTCCCCCACTCAATAGACTCCAGAGGCTCCGGTGGCCTTGGGGCCAATGCAGATTGTTCAGCGTGGCCTCCAAAGACCTTCATCGCCTCCCCAGTCCAGGGGCGCCTGCCACCTCGTCCTCCTCCTTGCCCCACCTCAGCCCTGGAAGCCTCACCCTCTTCATCCCTTCTCCCTCCCCAGCTCCCGGGGGTCCCATCCCTGGCCTGCCCCCAGACCCCATCCCCTCCACCCTGTCCATACCTGTTTGCATATTGTCTCCCTGATTGGTGGCATACACCAAGTGCATAATTATTGCTTGTTGCCCGACTGATGGAGAAGCTGTGAGATTTGCCCAAGCTACCCAGCTGGTCCATGAGAGTGGTGGACTGGAGTCCAGGTTTCCTTGACCGTCTGGCCAGCTCTTTAACTACTGAGTCACTGTCTCCTAGTGGACGTGAAGGTTGGACACTGAACCAGTGCTCTGTCATCTTTCTCTGCTTCCAATCCTCTCCACAGCTCCTGAGCACTGGCCATAGTGGAGGAAATGGCGCCTCCTGCTCTTAGCCTTGGGATGCTGCTGCCCCAGAGAGCAGGAGACCCTGGCAGGTGCACCCCGGACAAGCTTGGAAGCTGGTTTGTTGAAATAAATGTTCCATGATTTGACTCCAATTCATATCTGAAAACTGATTCCTATTGCCAATGAGGCAGGGAGGGAATTATTGGAGTCTTTGAAAAAAAAAAAGCTGGGGGTAGGAGCTGACCCCAAGCCTAGAATGTGTCCCCAGTATAACAGGGCTGCTGGGGTGGGCTGTGGACTGCTGGGTGGGCTCTGGGCTGCCTTGCAGGGAGAGCCCCAGACACAGACAGGGATGAGATCTCTTTGGGCTCTGAGATGTTCCTTCCCCTGTGGATTATCCAGTTGTCTACATCATGCTGTGGGGTGGGGGTGGGGGCTGATAGATCCAAGATCATCCCGAGCAGGGTACCCAGGATGGCAAAAGTTTAAGAACCAGATGATGGTGAGGAGAAGATCTGAGGAAACAGGGAGGGAAGAAGGGGGCCTCTCTTATCAAGCAGACACCCCAGGAAAGGAGGAGGGAGGCAGCTTTCCTGCTGGCTTTCCTCCTCATTGGGAAGGGCAGGGGTACAGGATGACTGAGGAAGAAGAGTGGGCCAAGGAGAGGAAGAGGCAGTCCGTCCATCATCAACCCACCCCCCCAGCAAGCTTAGGGGGATTTGTGAGGGGGGAAGTGGATTCACAAAGAAAAGGCAAGTCATGGGATCCTGGCCCTCCGGAGCCATATGAGGGAGGCCCTGAGTTCGGGAAGCCCGGGGCACCTCTCCCATGCTCTGCATCCCAGGATAGTCCCCAGGACCCAGAGCCTGGCCCAGGAAGGCTCTGGTGATCAGGGCTGAGCACCCAGCCTGACATGCTGAGGCTGAAAGGAATGCAGTCATAGCCAAGCTGTCCCTGAACCAAGAAGGAAACTGAGGCAGCCCAGAGAGAGAGTGAGCTTGTGAGAGAACAGGGCCTCCAGCTGGAGCTCCACACCCCTCACCCCTATCAAGTGCCCTTGGCCAGGAATCTCCCCTCCCCCTCCCCCAGAGAGGAGGCATGCCTGCTGATCCACTCAGATATTCCTTTTTCAGGGCCTGAGAATCCAGTGGGAAACTTGTGCCCCAGAGATGGCCCCGCTCAACGAAGCGACTCTAATGACAAAGGACAGGGCCTCACCCCTGGCTCTGCTCAGCTCTGAGGAATGAGCTGTGACAGGCCAAACTAGGCCCCACTGCCTGCTGGTGCCCTCCTATCTTGTGCCCTCTTCCTTCCGGCCTGGAGGTGCCTTTGTTCATCACCTGCTGCTGGGGCCAAAGGAGGCACTGGGTCGGGGTCACCCTGAAGGCTGTGACCTTGACCACAAGCCTAGCACAGAGAGGGGCAATGGTCTTGCCTGTGGAGGCTGGCGCCCACATCGGCGGCCCTACTCAGAGCTGACCTCCTTGAAAGAGAAGAGAGGACACCTCCACTCCCCCCAAAGCCCCCCACCAGGACTGCTCCACTGGGGAGGGCTGGGGCTGGAGCCCAGGGCACCTTGGGGCTGCCTGTGTCTGCAGGGGATTTAGCAATCTCCAAGCAGCTGGGAGGTACCAGGCGGCATCCCACTGAGATTCAGAATTCTTTCTCTGCCTCCACCAGTAAAAGATGGGAACGAGAGAGAGCCTCTGGCCAGCCTCCTGAGGACTGGGGATGGAGACGGAAAGTTTAAATGGCTTCCTTCTTCCCCCCTTCCTTTGTTCTTTCCCCTTTCCTTCCTTCCTCCCTCCTTCCTTTCTTCCTTCCTCCTTCCCTCCCTCCTCCCTCCTCCATCTTCCCCTCCCTCCCTCTTTCTTCCTTCCCTACCTCCTCCCTCCATCCTCCCTTCCTCTGTCCTTCCTCCTCTCCCTCCTTTCTCCCTCCCTCCTTCCTTCCTCCTTCCCTCCCTTCTCCCTCCCTTCTTCCCTACCTTCTCCCCTCTTCCTCGCTCCCTCCATTCTCCCTTCCTCTGTCCTTCCTCCTTCTCTCCCTCCTTCCTCCCTCCTTCCTTCCTCTCTCCCTCTCTTCTTCCCTCTGTCCTTCTTTGTCTCCCTTCCTAATTGCTAATTCATTCCTCCCTCTCACAAGACCACTAAACTTGAGCTGGACCCCCTTCCTTCCTCTCTCTATGTCTTGCTCTCCCCACACGCTGGCTGAGCGACTGTTACTGCACAAGATCCACAGAGTTCATTCCCTGCCCGTTGGACACCTACAATCTAGCGGGAGAATGCGAGGTGGGCTCTGCCTCAGTTTCCTCCCCTATGAAATGGGGTGAGAAGTGTTTGGGGAGCTGAATTAAGCGAAAATCCCCTCGGCACCTCCGCCTCCTCTGAGAAGATGGAGCTGGACTCGATGAAGCCGTCTGCCGGAGTCCCAGCTGCCTCGTAGCTGATGCTTGGGCTGATGTGGCCAAGCAGCCCAGAGGGACCTGGCAGTTGGCTCAGGTGGTGAGAGGGCCCTCTAAACCTTCCCATTTTTGTCTGTGGCTGCATCGGGACATGGTCTGATAGTGTCGCAGGGTTAGCATTAGGGAGGACTTTGGGAAGGAGTTTTTCCTTGAAAATTTTGATAAAAGGCTGAGCATGTGGAATTCTTTTGGTTAAATGTCTAAATTAGGGGTCTCTGTGTTGTTGCAGCTGGGGTTATAACACTTCCCCCCAGTGCTCCTGAGACTCTGCAATGCAGAGGGGGCTTTGTAAAGCGTGTCTCTCCATTGTACCAGAACCTCAAAATTCCTGCACACCCCAGGAGGCCAAGGGACCAGCATCATGCCAACACAAAAGCCATAGGTCAGCTGTTGCGGAGAAAAAACAGGAGGGTATTTTTCCGTGTGTGAACAGAGACCAAAGCATTGCAGAAGACTTAATTTAGAAACAGAGAATTTCTTTCTTGTCGGTGGCAAATTTGTGCTGCTGTAAATCTCTTGGCCCAAGATCCAACAATGTCTCAGTGTTGGAGCAGCCTGTGACCTTGGATTGGGCCAAATCACTTGGCCAGGAGGACTCTTCGGACTTGGGTGGGAAAGGGCTTTTCCAGTGTGAAAGAGGGGGTGGGGTCCTGACTGGTGTGTGTCCCCCCACCCCAGCCTGGTGGCCAGGTCTTTACCCAGATCAGTCCCTAATGCCCCTCATTCTAGCCTTTTACAGAATGATGTCTGTGTTGGGGTTGACACAAACCCAATTTTTTTTTTGCTTTTTTTTTTTTTGAGGGCAATTGGGGTTAAGTAACTTGCCCAAGGTCACACGGCTAGGTTTTTTTTTTTTTTTAGTTTGTGTTCATTAAGTGTCTGAAGCCGGATCCAAACTCAGGTCCTTCTGACTCCAGGGCCGACGCTCTACTCACTGCGCCACCTAGCTGCCCCTAAACCCAATTTTTAAAAATGGACATAATTTCTGACTGGCAGTGGCCTTACCCAGTCCTGTGTTTCAGGCAGACCCAGTCATGTCCCCCAGCTGTCTTCCCCACCAGCCCTGACTGACAATTTGCCATCAAGTGGGTACCCACTGTCCCCACCTCTTCAGCTCTGGACCTGTGATCAGATGAACTCTGTTATTGTACCTGAATGGAGGCTGCTGATCTACTCCCCTTTGGCTCTATTCACTGTCTAGGTAAAGGGCCTGTCCCTTGACAGCCTCACTCCCCTATGTGGGCCGTCTCCCCCTGTTAGGATGGAACCTCCACGGGGGCAGGATCTGGGCTTGCTTTTGTCTTTCTATAAGACTTGGCACACAGTAAACAGTAAATGCTTTCATTCAAAACTAAAAGTCCTTGGGAATAACATTCCAAATTGTTCCCGTGGCATCAGCACAGTGACTCACCGGACTTTGAGCTTGTCTGGCTCAGCTGGGCCAGGTTCCTGAGCCACAGATTCCCAGAATCCCAGTCTGAGGCTTGGCTGGAAACCGGGACCCTTGTGAAAGGGAAGGGTGGGCAGCGACCCCCGGGGAGGGGAGAAGCTGGCGATTTTGAAAAGCAGGATTAACTGGCCCCCACACAGCATAGCTGGTCCACCCTCATGGCTGGCTCCCCTGAGCGGTTGTGACTAATCTTTATCCCTTTGTCAGCCTGTCTGACCTTGGCAGCATCAGGCTTTCGATCACCGCTTCCCCAGCTCAAGGGCTGGTGAGAGTCCATGCTCCTGGGCCCGACCTGGGAGAGGCCAAGGTCCCTTCTGCACCAGGGCCAGGTGGTCACGGAGGCCCCTCTGGAGGGCTCTTCAGAGAAGAGGAATGGATGGTGGGAGGTAGGAGATGGGGTCCCCCAATACCCTTGCTTTTTCTAGATGCTTTTTTTCACATATAGAACTCCCCAAAACAGGTTTCCCAGGACCCCATTAGGTCCCAAGACTTCACTCACCCTCCCAGGTAAGCCCGAGGTCATTCCCAGGCATTGGATCTCAGCGCTAGAGCTGATGGGACTCTGCTCAGCATCCATAGGGCTCGAGCCCCAACTTTGACAGAAAGGTAAACTGAGGCACAGGGAGGGGAAGAGACTTGCCAAGGGACACACAGGGATTAAGTGGCCTATCTGGGACTCCGGCCCAGCCTCAGGCTCTGAGGCTGCTGCTACTTTTTCTGTACCAAGCACATCCTTCTCCTATATTCAGCGATTGCCCCAAATGAACAAAAGCTCACACAGACAAAAAGTGGCCTTTCTGTCCCAAGTGAACTAGAAATCCTTAGTGAACTCTGACCCTGGGCTCAGGCCAGGGAAGGTGCTGTGTTCAGCGCTGGGGGAGGGGGCTGCCCGGACAAACGGGACTCAGGCCTGAGCCTGGCAGCTGCCAGTCTGTGACTGCCCAGGGCATCACTGTGGGGCCTGGGGTGGGGCAGTGCTGCCCTTCCCCAGGACCCCAGTCCTCTTCCCCTTCCCCCTCTTCCTCCTCTTTGTCAGCTGTCTCGAACCCTCCCCATCCCGCCAATCTCCAAATTCCTTTGTGCATTGTCTTTCTGGTTAGAAGGGCAGGGATTGTCCTGCTGGCTTGTAGCTGATCTCCACCAGGGAGAATCCCTTGGAGAGAGCCTTCCCTTGGAGGCCTGGCTTTGGTTGCGTGGGCCTTCCTTCTTGAGTGATCTCACCCCGAGGCTGGGGCTGGGCAGGAGGTCCTTGAATGGGGTGGGAGAACCACCTCCAATGCACCATTGGAGAAGCGTCTGGGGAGAATTGGGGTAAGCTCAGTGTGAGATGGGAAAGAGGCGTTGGAGCCAGTGTGAGCACAGCAAGGCAGACCGGGCTTTCTCAGCCAGTCTTCCTCTTCCTCTGAGCAGCCTGCCTGGGCTTGCTGGCAGGCACAGCAGAGCTGGCCGGGGCTCTGCAGACTCAGACTTGGACGCCTGCGAAGCACTCCGGGGATGTCCTGCTGTGCTCCCTCTCCAGGGTGATGAAGTCAGGGGTGGCTGTGTCGAGCTTGGAGGAACTCAAAATGTCTCTGCTCCCTTAGACTCGGGGGTTCACTCACCTCTGTGGGGAAGATGTAAGGAGAGGGGGACTCAGCTGGCTCTGTGAGGGGGTGGTTTATCTAGCTGGAGGAGAGAAGGGGAAGGCTGCTCTCTCTCCCAGGACAGCACAAGCTGCTTGAGGGCAGGGGCCTTCATGCTGTCTGGGCACATAGCAGGGGCTTAATACATTTTTGCTGCATTGAGGTGGGGTTTATGTCGCTTTGGAAGGGTCTGTGGGTACACTCTGAGAACCAATTTCTGCCCGTATGATACAGGAGAGGGTATGGGGACAGTCTGGTGCCCCCATTTCCTGAGCATTCAGGGTGAGAGTGAGGCCAGAGTCAGAGAACCAAGGTGTTGTATAGGAAGAGATGGAAGATGGCGGAACTGGGCAGGAGAGGCAGCTGCTTGGCCTCCTCGTGTGCGCCTACAGTCAGACCTGGGGCAGAGGAGAGACAACAGGTCACCCACCAAGGGATCTCAGCAATCATAGCAAAGACAGATACAATTTCTTTAGGACTTTAAGATTTTTTTTAAATTATTTTTTTCAATAAACTAATATTTATTTTCTTTCCCTCCCATTTCCTCCCTTTGCTGAGAAAAACAAAAACCAAAAAGCCAAGCCCATGTAACCAGCATCAACCAACCAACCAAAACAAATTCCCACATCGGCCACATCCAAAAAGTGTGTCTCTGACAGGAGCCGGGTGAGCGCTGGTGCCTCAGGGGGACACTGCGTCCTGTTGTCCTCACTGTCTAAATGGTTCTCTGTTCTGCTCGCTTCACCTGCCTCCGTCTGGACAAGTCTTCTGTGTTGTCTCTGGAGACTGTTCTTTTCCTGCTTTCGTAGAGGCCAGTAATCTTGCACTGTGGTCCGTGCTCTATGACTTGTTCAGCCATTCCTCAACTGATGAGCACCACCTTTGTCTTTGGTTCAGAGGACCTCAACTTTTACAAAGCCTATTCCTGGCGCTTTGTTCTTGAGAGAGATATGGTGAGCCTAACGCTGTTTCATTTATTTTCTTCTAGAGAAAGACCGAGACCGAGAGAAAGTGGGGGAGGAGGGGAGACACACACACACACACACACACATAGAGAGACAGAGACAGAGACAGAGAGAGAGATGAGGAGAGGAGAGACAGAGAGAGGAGAGACATGACAGAGAAAAACACAGAGAAATGAGGAGAGAAAAAGAGAGAGAGAGAGAGAGAGAGAGAGAGAGAGAGCACAATCCAGCACCTGTATGTGTAACTGAAGTCCCCCATCACTAGTCTCTCCTAACTCTGTGCCTGGCTGTGATGTGTTTTCCAAGCTCCTGGTCGATTCTGCTCAGGTAATCTATACAAATCTCTTTCTGTTCCTGCCTCTGGGGATTTCTACCCAAAAACTCTCCACTGATCCTTGCTCTGGCACCTGGGTTTCCTCATGTAAACCTGCACTGCTCACCTGGGTCTTGCTTCTAATTCATCCCCCTTCTTTGGAATCTCCTTTGCTTTCTCCAGTTATTCTAGGGATCTGTTTCAGACATGCCAGGGAGGACCCCTTGGCCTTGCTCTATAAAGATATCCACGCATGCCTGGGAAATGGTGAAGTAACAGGTTATGAGTCGGCTGCATCAGAAGAATGGTCATTGCTCCTCGCCCTGCTCTGGGGGGGGCTGGGGCAGGTTTTCCGTCTAAGTGCGTCTACAGCCGGGCTGCCGCAGTCACGGAAGGTCTTGGCCACGGGGTTTGTGCCTTAGCTGGTTTACAGTTTTATTTTTAGCCTCAGGAATTCAGCACTTGACATTATTTGGGTTTTATGGAGAACAGACTGGGCAAGGAGAAGCTGGGCTCCTCAGTGCCAAGTCAGGCCCCAGACTGCTGAGGTCCCAAGGCAGAGCAGCAGCCCCAGCTGCTGGGCGTCCTCCACCCCAAAAAGTACAATCGAGGCCCAGTGGGGTGGCAAGGACGTGGCCTTCCATTGAAGGAGAAATCCTGCTTCCCGCCCTGATCCAAGCCTAGAATTAGGTTGAGGTCACAATCCACCACACTCATGGCAGGAGAGCAGCATTCTTCTGGCCTGGGCAACCAGCACAGGGGAGGGTCCAGGCTCGGGCCAAGGTCATTGGCTGCCTGAGCCTACCAATCAGCCGTGAGGAATGTGAGGCATCCCAGTTTTATGAACCCAAAACTGGGAAGCTGGGAGCCCAAGATGGGAAGGATGAGGTCTGGGAGTCACCCATCCTGGAGACTGCTGAGGGCCAGCCTCCAAGGACCTTGGTCCTCCTTCAGGCACACCTCTTCTCCTCCCATTTCACAGATGAGAAAGCTGAGGTTTAGAGAGGGGAAGTCACATAGGTAGAAAATATCTCGGGGCTGGTTGGAGACCTTTGTTCAGATGGATGGACAGACAGATAGCCCCTGAGAAGAATGAGATCAGCACAGCCAGACTGGGGGCCCAGTGGGACATGCTCAGAGGCAGGAAGACCCAGGCTTAATGCTGCTTCTGACCCAGATGCACGGTACAGTCCTCAACGTGCCTCTCTAAGGCATCCTCTGACTCCAGCCTTCCTGAACTCCCCGCCCCCCATGTCATGGAGTTCTTTATCTGCATTACCCCTCTCTCCAGCCTCTCTCTGTCTCCATGTGCAGCTCACGTGCCCCAGAGGGGGTGCAAGCTCCCTGAGGACAGGCACCTGGTAATTTCTGGGAGGTGGCAGGGTACAGACCTATAGTCAGAGGGCTGGAGTTCAAAGCCAGTCCCTACCACTCAGTAAGGCCCTGGGCAAGTTCCTTCCCCTCTCTGGGTCTCTGTTTCCGTCCTGTGCGATGAGGGGCTTTAAGTCAAGGGGAAGAGGGCAGGCTCCTCATGGAGATTGTTCCACGGCATAGTGTACAAATCTCCCTCGGCTTATTCCTCATCCCTAGCCTTCTTCCCATCTTCACCTGTGGGAGATGCTGAATACAAAGCCAAGGTTATCTGGGGCCTGTGGTGTCCTCAGACTGTCAGACAAACTGCCAGAAGTTTCTGGAGAAAAAGAGGAGAGGGAGGGGCAGGAATCTTCCTCCTGGTCAGCTGCACAGAGTGGGGGCATGGGAGCCTGGGTGCCCACAACATACACAGGTCACTGATTCCCTGGTCTTGAGTGGGTGGAGTGAGCCCCAAGCACTCGGGAAGGCCCTGAGCCAGGACACCAGCTTGGTGCCCAGATCACCAGGCAGTGGCTGGGACAAAACCCTGGGCATCAGGGGCCCATCTGGTTTGCTGAGATTTTAGTTCAGGTACTTTCTTAGAATCCCCTTCCCTAGGAAAAGATTGACTGCTTAGAACCAATCCCCTGCCCCCCAATCCAAAGGTCTGGTGCAGGATGCAGAACAGAGGCACACACGTGAACACACGTGTAAGGCAGGCATGTATATATCACATTTATTATGGAGACTCTTGTTACTGCTCTAGTGAAGGGGAGAGTGGGGCTGAGCATCCTCAGAAAGGATAGGAGCCAGGTCCCAAGGGGAGTGCGCAGATGTGCCCTTGACTTGTCAGGTGCCAAGGAGCCCTCAGACAGGCTCCCTGGGTGAGAGCTGGGCATGGGGCCAGCTGGCTTGGTCCCAGAGAGGAACAGAAAAGTCTGTTTGCTCACTCAACGTCCGTCTGAGATCACCCAGGAATTGGCCTTGGAAGTGTGCTTTGTTTCCTTGGCCTTGACAGGATCATCGCCCTTGTCCCCCAAACCCAAGGTGGTCTAAGCTCTGAGCTCTGAGCTAAGGCCCTTGGACAGCCTGGTCTGAGCCCATGGGTACCTGCTGAGTCTTTGGACACTGTCCAGAGTGGTCTCCCCGCATTCCTGTCCTCCCCCATGGCCTCTTCCCTCCCCACCCGTTCACATGTCTTTTGGACATGGTCATTGTTCCTTTGTGTCCCTAGCTCCTAGAACTGAGCCTAGCACCCAAGAAACATTCATAAACACTGACTGATTGATGATTTTCAAAGGCAGCATGGTGCAGTGGAGAAAAAACTGGATGTAGATTTTCCTCGCCCTGCTCCTCCTCCACTACGAAGTGGCCCCATCACCATCTTCCTGGCCTCCTCTCTGCATGAAATGGTCCCATCTTCCTCCTGGTCTCTCCTCCCCCATGGTCCCATCATCCTCCTACCCCCCACCATGAAGTAACCCCATAATCCTCCTGCCACTGTCCCCCATGAAGTGGTCCTATCCTCCTCCTGGTCTCCCCTCCCCCATGGTCCCATCCTCTTCCTAACGCGCTCCCTACCCCCACGAAATGATACCATCATCCCCCAGCTCAACCGCAGTGAAACCTTGGGGTCATCTTGGACACCTTCCCATCCTCCCATCTCCATTCAGAGCATCCTCTCCAGCTGCAGCCTCTCTCCCCTGGGCTCTGGTCCTTTATTGCTGACCTCTCCACAACCATGACCTCTCCTGCATATGGCTCCTTCTCTCCTTTGACAGAGCCACGGCCACGGCCACAGCCCTGGCCACTCCTCGTCTGGCCTATTAAGTGACCTCTTCTTGGTCTCCCTGCTTTGTGGGTCTTCCCACTCCAAGGTCTCCCAGGTGATTGACTTTTCCTGAGGGGCACCTCTGCTCTTGCTCAGTAAACCCCACTGGCTTCCTATGACCCCTGGCCCTTCCTTCCTGGCCATCTCCTCCAGCAGTGCTGACCTGGGTCTTCCCCCTCCCACCTCAGGCTCCCATACCCCCTCTTCCCAGCTCTTGGTTGGAAGCCCCAGAGCCCTGTTCCTCCTCTCTCCCCTCCCCTGGCGCTGGTGCCTCCCCATGGTATGACCTCATACCTGTTGTCTCCCCAGAGCAGGTTGCTGAGACCTGTGGCCCCCATGAAGGGTGTCAGCCTGATGGCTTAGAGATGGGAACAAAGTAGGCCTGAAATGATTCCTGACTTGAAGATAGCTGGGAGTCAATTCGGTGTCCATCTGGACAAAGGAGGATGACCAAGCCCAACTCTTTGGACAGGGACTTTGGTACTTGGACTCGACAGCTCTTCCTGGGCTTCCTGAGCAGGGGCAGCAGATTGGGTCTCTTTTCATTGCCAAGGTTTTAGGATGGCCTTTTTCAGAAGCAGGAGAGACATCTGCTTTTCACAGATGGTGGAGTCTTGTTCTAGGGCTCTAAGAAAGGCTGTAGCCTTGGCCAGGGGCACCTGCACAGATGGAGAGAGAACTCAGAATCCAAGTGCATGTGAGCCCATCGATGCCTCCGGAAGACAGAACATGTCAGTTCTCACTGAGTACTTTAAGAGAGTGCTGGATGAGGAATCTTGAGATCTGGGTCCAAATGTCACGTCTCCTTATTTCTTGTATAACTAATATGGGTCACCATAAAATGATGAGGTTTGGGGGAGGGGTGCTCGAGACTCCAAAATACCAGCACGCCAGGTCCTGCCAAACGAACTCGACTCAAGCCTTCTCTCGGCCAAAGAAAAACAAAGCTTATGAAAAGTTCACTTGTAAGTCTGTGCTAGAAAATTCTATGGCCTCTTACACCACATGGAGCAAGACGTGGTCTTACATACAGACGGTAGTGGGAGGAATCTAGGAGGGGGTCTAGAGGAGGAGTTTGGGGAGGGTCTTCAGGAGGAGTTAATGAGGTTAGGTAACAGTTGGTTTGGGTATAGATATAGGCTCAAGGGTGGGAAGTAGATGGACGATGGAGGGTCAAGCTAGTAGTGAAGGTTTGGGCAGAGCCACAGTGAAAGGTTTATGGCCTCAACAAGAAAATGCCTCATCAAATGGGACGATTCAATCGGAGTTCCAGGGGGTTCCCAGAGCCTGTACCTCATCATAACCTTGGGGAAGCCTACACTAACCCTAACTCTATCTCATCTGGGATCTCTAGGGGCCTTATCAACTCTAAATCTTAAGAGCTCAAATGGGTTCCTAGAGGGTTTCCTGGTACGAACCCACATGGCATTCCCAGGGAGCCTGCTAGGCCTCTTGGAGACCTGCTCCAGCACCCCAGGAGTCCCTGTGCTATCAGCCCCATTCAGGGGCATTTCAAGCACTTGGCTCAGTTGTGGGGGTCAGACTTGGGGGAGGAGGGTGACAAGTTAATGAGAGTCCATGGGAAGGTGCCTGTCAAAGAACTTGTTAGCAGGTTTTGCTTCAGTAGCTCTTGCAATCCAGGACACCCCCTTCCTACTATCACAAAGAGTGAAATTTGTTCACCCCGGAGATCAGTCAGCTCCTCCCTCCAGCTGGTACTACTAGTCATTCATTCCTGAGGGTGCCCTGTGAGCCCCAGCTGTCCTCTGGAGCCTTGCCCACTCAGGGAAATGACCAGAGAGCATGGAGACAGGCAAGGACCTTTTGTTCTAAGGCCTTTCTTGGCAAAGGCTTCAGGGGCCTCAGAACCTCAGTAACACTCCCTGTATGTGGAGGCTTTCTCCCATTTCCATCATACCCTAAAGACATTAACCGAGTCTGCCTTGGGCTATGCTCTTGCCCCAGGGTAGGGCCTTAGGAAGGCTGGCCTCATTTTTAGTAGGCCAGCCTCTGGGTGCCAGCTTGAGAGTGGCAGGGCTACCAGGGACTACAGGAAGGACCAAGGGCCAATTTCCCATAACCCCAAGCCCCTCAGCAGAGAAACATCCTCAGTGAGACTCCTTGTCATTGGCCCACAAAAACAAGTGCCTGGCATCAGAGCTGCCTTCCTGAGCTGAAATGTTGATTTTGGATGGGCAGCCATTTTCTCAGTGGAGTTTTTCCAACAAAGTTACAAAACAAATCGTTTCAGACTTTGCGTGGGCAGAGAAACAGGTCTGCCTGGGATAGAAACACACCAGATACCCTTGTAGGGGGGAGGGTGGGAAAGAGGGGTGCCAACAGACAGGGGGCAGAGGTGAAGCCCAGCTGCCCAGCACCCACTGGGCCTGCACCTAGCAGCTCAGCAGCCCAGCACCCAGCATCCAGTGCTGAGACCTCGCACACATGACCCCTCTATTACCACCACAGAGAGATGGGGGAGCCCCAGGGAGTCCTCCAGGCTGAGCACCTCACCTTACAGGTGAGCTCAGGACTCTGTCAGTGGCTAAATGGGGACTAGGCCTGGCTCAGGCAAGTCAAGTCTGCCCTAAAGGCCCCTTGCTGTGATTCAGTCCCCTTTTCTGGGTTCCCTGAGCATTTGAGAGAAGGAGCAAATAATCACCCTCCTCTCTGCTCCCTCCTCCCTCTTTCACTTTCCCTCCTCCCTCCTCTACCCTTCCTCCTCCCTCCTCCACTCTCCCTCCTTCCTCCTCCATCCTCCCAGATAGCCCTGGAGAAAGCCCTCATGGGCCTTTCCTGAGGTTTTCCTCCTTTGAATCTAAAGAACTCCAATTCCTCTAACATCCTTTTGTTCCCCTCATCTATGCTCCCCTCCAGGTCCCAACACTAATCAGAGATTCCCAGACACAGTGGGGGAGGGCTGGCCCTGAGTTCCAATCCCTGCTCTCTCCTGTGTGACCCTGGGTAAGTCCCTTCCCTTCTCCTGGGACTGTGTTTCCATGGATGTCAGCACAAAGGTTGGCCTCTACTTCTTTATGCAGACATTGACTCCCCTGTAGAATGAACACTTCCTGAGGGCAGGAATTCTTTCTTTGTGTGGTCTCTGTAGTCCCAGAACCAACCTCAGAGCCCAGCACACAGTAGGTGCCTACTAGTAGTGCCTGCTAATTAGTTGGTAGGTGACTTCTCAGGCTCTTTCTAGGACCCAGGGAGGCCCGTGGGAAGGCTTCCTGTTGCCAGGCTAGACCTGAGTGTTTCAGGAGATATTTCTTCTCCTGGTCTGTGTCTCAGGCTCTGGAGAAGACCCTGACTCAGGTCTGGAAAGTGTCATTCAGGGCAACAAATCAAAGCTTCTCTTGTGTCTTGGGGCCGCTCCTCATAGGCAGGATCCCTGTCCATGGGACCCTGGTCTGCATGGCCCTTCTTGTCCTCCAAGACATTGATGAGGCCAAGACAATGCCTCCCTCCTGAAGCCAGGCTGTGCAAGAGCCCAGTAGGGTCCAAGCTGGCTTGGGTGTCTGGTGTGGGGCAGGTCCAGAAGAGCCCCTCTGCCCAATCAACAATCTGGGGCCACACAGCTTCCTGCTTCATTTATGCCTGGAGGTGCAGACCCTGTTCCCTTGACAGGGCCTAATCTGGGCTGTGGCCCTTGGCCCTGACTTTCCCCATTCTGCCAAAAGGCTTGGGGCTGGTGGTCCTGAAACCAGGCCCAGGAGTGGAGCTGGAGACTCACCAGCAAGGAAATGGGGTGCCTTGAGCCATCAGAGAGGCTGAACCAGCAGCAAACAAGGCATCTGGTGGCTGAGGGAAGACCAAATAGGCATGCTGAAGAAAGAGGGCCTTTGGGGCACATGCCCTTGGGGTGGAGAGAAATGTGTCTTTGGGGCTCTCTATAGCCCTGACATTTGGGGCCCACAAGGGAATCTCACACACATACACACACATCCGTGGAACTCCAACAAGGGAGAAAAAGACTTTGCCTTTCACCATAAATTTGAGCCAACTTTTTCATGGACTTTATATGTAATTCTGTGGGAATATGTTCCAGACTTTGGGAAGGGTGTTTTAATATGACTGTTCTTACTAAACCATCTCAGTAAATAATCCCTTTTAAAAGGCTAATTAACTGTCTAATCAATGTGGAGAACACATCAGATGGGGGCTCAAGGGCATTGGGAACATCTTGTACATCCTCAGAGTTACTCTCAGAACCCTAAGGCTACCTCACCTGGGGACCCAGACGACCCGTGCCCCTGGGAGCAGAGAAGGAGCAATGGAGGGCCGCTGCAGGTAGGAGAGAGAACATGCTATACCCCAAATTGAGAAGCAGAGGACTGCTTTCCAGCTAGTCCAGGCATTCTGGACAAGTCAGGGGACATCCGCAGGAATCTCAAGAACTTGAGGGGGAGCCAATCTTAAAGCAGCTTTCGATAGGCGAACCTAGCGAGCAAACAGCACAGTCAGGGTGGAAAACAATTGGCTGGGATTTGGCCTCAGCACCTCTCCACAAGCTCCAGCGATGCTGGCGGAGAACCTGGATGATCGGCTCTCACGGGGGAATCTGGGAATGCCAAGCCCTGGAAGAGACGGAAAACTAAGGGAGAGAACCCGTCTTAGGGTTCTCGGCCTCACCCAGAAAAATGACGAAGACAGTAAGAGGGAGCGGAGACGGCGCTGGAGAGACTGAGGGCGGGCATCCGCGGAAGTGGGAGGTGGTCCAGCCTCTCTGAGAAAGCCATTGGAGCCAGGCTGAATCCGCTCTGCCCCAGAGCTCCTGCCGCTGGCCGCGTGCCCCGAGTCGGCGAGAGAAAAGGGGCCTGAGCCTGCTGTTGCAGCGAAGCTCTGGAAGCAAAGGGGCTGCCTGTCCATCTGGGAGAGGTTGACAGGTCGTGGTCCGTGCTCGGGAGGGAACGTGACGGTGCTGGGAGAGAGCAGAAGGGAGCCTTGCCCGGCGCCGCGTCCCAGGAGCCCTGCCCGGCGCCACGTCTACACGGCCCTTTCTCTGCATCTCTGCCCCAGAGCGACACCTCAAACCTCTTGTTGTCATTTTTCTAAAAGAAGATCGAAGTTTGAAGACGACCTCCTGGACACTCTAATGGAAGATGATGCCCAGATCTAAACCACAGTCTTCTGGTGGAACAACCTCCTGCTTCTAGAGCCCTTTCGAGGTTGGCAGAACACTGGCCCTGTGAGGAAGGTGGGCCATTTTATAGAAGAGGACACTGAGGATTGTAGGGGCGAAATGACCAGCTCAGGGTCAGCTAGCGTCTGAGGTGGGATCCAAACCCAGATCTCTTGACTCCCCATCAAGAGCCCTTTCTGCTGGAAGGGCAGGAACAGACCTCCTTTCCCAGGGCGTGCTCATGCCCAGACCAAGAGGTTGCAGTGTGTAGCAATGCCCTTCCTTGCTGGTGGGTCAGCTCTGGACTTGGTCATACAGGCCACTGTGCATAGTCTTGGTGCCACATGCAATGGGCAGGAGACCATCTTCCTGAGCCGTTTGTTTGGGGGTGGTCTGTCTTGGTGGGTCAGCCTTGGTTTAGACTGCAGCCTCCTCCAGGATAAGCTGAGATCTCATCAGGGTGCAGGGTAGACTCGAGTTGGGGTGCTCAGCACCTTTTCCCTCTGGCAGGAGGCCCGGAGGCTGGGGCCTTCCATTAGAGAGGGCTCAGATCTTTCCTGCTTGCTGGGCCACTCTCCATTTTTCAATAGCCACTCTGATGGGCTTCCCCTCCCTGGAGCATTTGGCCTCCTTGACAGGTTAGAAGCTCAAGGGCAGGCAGGGCCTGCCTGTGTTCTTTTCATGTGTACCCTCGCACTTAGCACAGAGCCTGGAACATAGGAGATGCCTCACAGACGTTTGTTGAATTGGATTGAGCACACAGTATGTCCCTGTGCTATGGTCCCTGCAGGGATGAACCAGCTTGGCCCAGAGGGGACACCAGTGATCCAGTGCCGCATGGCTGAAGCCACACCAAATGCCTCCTGACATCTAACAGGGCTCTTGCCACTCTCGGGCCTTGGCAGGGGTGGGGAGAAAATAAATCTAAGGGGATCAAAGAGAAGTCAGGGAGTGTCCCTGGGGGTAGTTTCTCAGAGAGGCTGGGGTTGTGGGGGCTCAGTGTGCTGCTGGGAATGTGGCTGGTGGGACCCAGGCCCCAGAGAGGGTGGTGCTGGCCAGCCAGCCCCACGACACCTTCACTCTGACCCTCACTCTCAGACCTGTGGCACATCCATGCCAGGCCAGATGCCCCATTCTAGCCCCACACCCGGTTCACTTTTCTCCTTGGGCCTAGACCAGGGGATACAGATCTGCTGTTTCTTTCCATATGGACACAGTGCCAGTGGGCAGTTTCCTCTCCCTCCATGCCCCTCCACCTTCGGAGGGCCTCCAGTCTTTCCCAGGGTGGCACAGTCCACTGTAGGAGAGCCCCCATAGGTGGTGTTCCCCCGGGACAGGCATCCCAGCCCGTGTCCTCCCTCTCCAGGCTGCCCACTGCAATGGAGGCATCGTTGCCCTTCCTGCCGCTTCCTGTTCTCACAGCTGTGGACACAGGCCCAGAGCCCTTCCTTTCTAAGGCCACAGACCCTGGAGAGCAGAGATGAATTGAACAGGGGAATCTTTCACCTGCTCAGCTGGTTCCCAGATTTAGCCTCCAGCCTAGGTGAGGCTGGGCATTTGTGAGGACTTGGTCCCTGATCAGGGTGTCCTGGACCTGGCTGGAGGCCTCTCTGCTCCATGCTTGAGGGGTGAATGGCTGTGGGAAGCTCCCTGGCTTTGGAATGGCCCGCCTGGGTTTGAGTCCAGGCCTGAGCTCACTGGCCTCCTAGCTCCATTCAAGGACCTGTTTCCTTATCTGTAAATGTGAATAATCAGTGCTTACAAAGCTCATTTGTGTCCTGAAAGTGCTTTACTTTTAAGTGGTTAGTGCATTTGTCATCCTTGTTGTGCACATAAGAAAATGGAGAAAAGACAGGTTAAGTGATTTGTCCAGGATCACACAGCTAGTGCCCCTGTGCCCTGGGCCTCAGTTTCCCAGGCTGCTAGATACTTGTGGACCATCTCAGCTTCTCCTCCCCTCCAGGCAGCTTCTAGCTCAAGCTCAATGAAGTGTCCTGACCTGGGATCCTGTAGGCAAACAGACTCCGACCCCCCAAGCCCTTCTGAATGTAGCTGCAGCTGGAGGAGCTGGATGGGGTCCAATAGGCTCCTGGGCCGAGTGTTGGCTCCGGGGGTATTGGATGGGGGTTCCAAGCCAGGTCATGCACCTTGGGAAGGAGCTGATTTGGACTGAGGGGACGGGGTTTCAAACCTAGGTTCTATGTGCCTTGTAATAAATGACCTCGTTGAGCCTCAGTTTCCTCCTTTGTCAAACAAGGGGTGTAGCAGCAAGCACCCCAATATCCCCAGGGTAGCTGCCAATATAGGTTCTTAGATCTGCTTTTCAAAAGGAAAGCAACTCAAAATGGGTTAACAAGCTTACTTTAATCAAACAAACACACATTACCTAGTTCAGGGGGAAAAAGGTCAGCACCCCGAACTTCAGAGTTACAGAACTTACAGATCAAACAGACAGGCTTCCAAACTGTCCAACCATTACATCCATACCAAATCACAGTTACCAGAGAGGGAAGCATCAACATCTGGGTTTTCAAAGCCGGGGGGCTCTCAACAACGGCTTCCCAGAGTCTCACCTGGTCAAGTCACACAACACTTCTCAAAGTGAGCCCCAAAGCAAAGCCCCTCATCAGAGTTTATATAGCCTTCTCCTGGCTCAAAGATTGTAACAACCTCCTTGACCCACTGCCCAATCATACAGCATCAAGGTGTGGTCATTCCTGAAAACCAAGCCTCCCACCACAGGCTCCATGTGACCACATTCAGCCTATTAGGAGGCAGAGCATATTTTCAAGTCAAGGAAGGTTTTCAGAGTCTCTTAAAGCCAATCAAAGTCTCTTAAGCCAATCAAAGGGCCTAGGGGCAGGGAAGATCTTTAAATCTGCATTTCCATTACAAGGGGATTGCCCAAGCTGGCCTCTGAGGACCTTCCCAGGGCCAGAGCAATGACCCTATGAAACGTCAAGATTTTAGGGTTGGTTTTGTTTGTTTCTGGACCAGATCTAGGACTCCACTGCTGTAGGGAGCTCCCCAGTGAGGAAAGGGCCTCCATCAGAGCATATCTCAGCTCCTGCTCCCCAGAGTCCCACAGCTAGTAGGTGTTGGAGGCAGGATCTGAACCTAGGACTGCCCAGCTTTTACTGCATGACCAGTTAAACTGAGTGACTTCCTTTGTCTTTAGACCACATTGAGGGACTGACTGTTCCTTCCTTCTTGGAAAGCTCAGAGAAGCCTAGCTTCAGGGTTGAAGCCAATCCCCTTTTTCCAGATGAGGAAACCGAGGCACAGAGGAGGAGTGACTTTCCCAGGGCCCTGCAGTTTGCTCCTGTTAGTCCCGAGGGAGGCATCCTTACCCTCTTGATCACCATTCTTCCCTGCTTTTTTTAGTAAACAAAGACCGGCTTTCTCCCAGTCCCACCCAAGTGGGGAAAGGCCAACGTCCTGGACGGTGCAGGAGGCTACAGAGGCCCCCTCCCCCCCCACCCCCCGGAAAACTCAGCTGCGCAGGGCAGTGCGCCTGTGGGTCTGTCTTGGTGTTTCTGGGCTTCCTGCCTCTCATGGACCCCTCAGGGTGGGGGTGGGGGGCAGAGGTGAGGGGGAAGAGAATGCCATCGTTTCAGCCCCAAATACCAGGATTTCTGCTCTGGTTTCTTTGCGTTGGAATAAATCTGAAAGTGTAATTATGGTGTTGGTGCAGCTCCCGTGTGCCTGGGGGCTAATCCTGAGAAA
This sequence comes from Gymnobelideus leadbeateri, assembly GCA_011680675.1. NCBI lineage: Eukaryota > Metazoa > Chordata > Mammalia > Diprotodontia > Petauridae > Gymnobelideus > Gymnobelideus leadbeateri. The sequence goes on along the minus strand of WOXC01007002.1, from coordinate 420,792 downwards.
ACACTCTTATTTTGGGGACGTCTGTGCCAGGGGCATGCTCCAGAGCGTCTCTCAGCCTTGCTTGGGCCAGCCCCCGGCCCCTACTGTTCTGTTTCTGCAGCAGGAAAGGGAGGGGGCTGAGCTGAAATCCCCAAATGGCTCTGACGTCCAGAAGTGGGAAGGCTGGAGGGAAGGTCCAGCAGATCCTCGGAACAGCAAAAGCTGTCCTAACCCTAACTCGGGATGCAGCCCCCTTCACAACCGAGCAGAGGAGCAGAGATGGCCAAGGGATGGCCCTTCCCTCTCTGAGAGCTCCAGGCAGGTGCCCAGTGACCAAAGCTGGCGCCTCTGCTCCCTCCCGGCACCCCCTCTGCAGGGCGCCTCCTGGTCTTGGCCCTGCTCAGAGGAAGATTAAAGCTCTTGGAATTCAAGGCCATGCTGGAGTCAAGGTGGTGTTGTCTGGGTCTCCTCCATGCCGTCCACCCCCTTTGGAGGGTGCCTCCCTCCCTCACCCTCTGCCAGGACCACTTTCCCTCTCCAACTGCCTTGGATCCACTTTTGCATAAATTGTGTGTATATTTGCATATGTTCCAAGCTCTCCCCCATTCCAGTGGAAGTTCTCCGAGGACCAAGACCATGCCTGGGCCTGTTACCTTGCTGGCTTGATCGCTTGAATGAGGGCCTGGCTAGATTTCTGTGTAGAGAGAATGTGTGCTCCTGGAGGGCAGGGTTGGGCTCACTTTTCTATTTGCTTCCCCAGAACCTGACACGTATTGTTGTTTAGTCATCGTACATCACACCCAACTCTTTGTGACTCCTTTGGGATAATGGAGGGGTCGGCCATTTTCTTCTCCAGTTCATTTTACCGATGAAGAAACTGAAGCCAACAGGGTGAAGTGACTAACCCAGGGTCACACAGCCAGGGAGTGTCTGAGCCAGGATTTGAACTCAGGAAGGTGACTCTTCCTGACTCCAGGCCCAGAGTTCTGAGCTCTTTTATTTTGGGGGCCCCCCAGGTGCCACATCAATGGTTGTCCACTCTGGTGGGCTGGGGTCTTTAACCCCTAGCCCTAAGGTAATGGAGAGTGTTGGCAAAAGTCCTGGCTGAGCATTCCACAGGGTTATCCCAGGACTCAATGCAAGGAGAGGCATTGCCTCATTCTTCAGCCAAGCCCTTGGGGGAGGGGCCACCAGCTCAATACCACTTGGAAGGAAAGGGACTGAGCCTCAACATCACCCTCTTTGCCTGGGCTTGGCTAGCACTGGCTTCACCTGATGGTCTGTGGGGGAGGGGAAGGTCCGTGGGTCGGAGCACTTATCATTAGACCCAGCACAATGTGCTGAGGGGCACTGGGCAGGGCTCTCTCATTTGGAGGCAGCTAAGTGGCTCAGTGGATAGAAAATGCTGGACTTGGATTGGACTTGGAGTTCAAATCCTGCCTCAGATATTTACTATCTGTGTGACCAGAGCAAGTCACTTAAAACTTCGGAATGCCTGTTTTCTCATCTGTAAAATGCATGTCATAATAGCACAGGGTTGTTGTGAGGACCAAAAGAGATATCTGCCAAGCACTTTGCCCACCTCAAAGCCCTATTATTACCCCTTTCCCCATAGCTTCCCATTCATCTGTCAGTTGAGTCTCAAATTCCACCATTAAGGATTTATTCCTATGAGTGGAGAAGACTTTGGTTTTCAAAAGTTGTCATTAAAATGGAAATACTACTGGGAAAGGTGACCCTCCAGCTTTTATCCCCAGCTAGGTTGGTTGATAGCCATCTGAGAGAATGGTCTTTTGAGAAGGGGTCCCTGGGGGCCTCAGCAGGGACAAGAGGCAGTGCTGGGGCTCCAGGAGGGGATGAGGGGCTCTGAGAAGGGAAGCAAAACCAGGCTTCAGGTACCTCTCAGGTGGCTAGCGAGGAGGGCTGAGTCTATTCCTGTAGACTGGAGAGGGTGGAGACACTGGGCTGGAAGGAATTGAGATCCCCAGAAAGAGGGAGGATGGGCACCCTCAGATGCCAGGGTAGCCCCCATGGCTAATACTTCTCCCCCACAGTCCTGGCAGTAGTGATTCAGGTGGAAAGAGGTGTCCAGCAGAAGCTTGCCTAGTAGAGAGCTTCTCAGGACCACATTCATAAAAAAAGCTTAAACAAGTGGCTTTGGTTCATTTTGTAGTTTATGTGAGGTGAGAAAGTGCTTATTTAAAAGGGACTTGAGAAGTTTTGTGATTTTGCCCACAAAGAAATTGAAAACATCTGAACGTTTAAAAGCTGTAACTTTCCATACGCCTCATCCTCACTCAGCATCCCCTGGGTAATTCGGGGAAGAAAAAGGAAAAAAAAAAACAACACAAAATTATAAGTAATTGAAAAAGCGCTCCAGTGTGGAGAGGTCTGAATTTCTCCCTGTGATGGCTCCGAGACAGGGAAGTGTCAGCCTCAGTGATGGTGGAGGGACTTTCTAACTCAGGCAGAGATGGGGAGGGGGGGTCCTTCCCTCACCCGAACAACCCAGCGTCCCTTTCTCTACTAGTACCTTTTAGCTAGAAAAAGGAAAGAAAGGAGAAAGGGATCAGAGAGTGAAGGAAAGGGACTGAGGGAGAGAGAGAAAGAAAGAAAAAGGAAGAGAAAGAAAGGGAGGAGGAAAAAGGAAAGAAAGATAGAGAAAGAAACTTCTCTTCAGAGAGCCTAGTGATAAATTCTGCCCAGATTGGGTGCTGCTGTCCAGCAGCCTGGGCCTCCACCGTGACTCCATTGCGGGGGATATTGTTGAGTCTCTGACAGCTTTGTTGTGAATGAGGGCTCCAAGGAAGTGCCTGCTTGACCTTTATTGGACCTTCATGGGGGGAGGCATTGTCCCCTCCAGGTTCAGAGTCATGCTAGGCCTTCCCCTCTGCTGCCTGAAGGAGAGGCCTCCATCCTCCCTCAACAATCAGAGCACCCACCATGTTTCTGTGAATGACCTGACTGAAGGCACAGACGACACACGAGCACCAGATTTTGTCAATGATGTCCAGCTGGGAGGACTGGCTAACCCACTGGATGGCAAAGCTCTTCCTTAAAGATCTCCAGACTGGCCTGAATAGAATGAAATTTCACAGGGATCAATGTACCCTGGTGCTCCAGAGTCAAGGGCTCCAGGAGAGAATGGGAGCAGGACAAGAATCATGCCCATGAAAAATACCTGCTGGGTCTGTGGCCTGCACATGGCCCACAAGTTGGTGGTAAGTCATGTCAGCCTCCGAGCTGATGGAGTGGGGGGGGGACCACAGAGTGACCACACTGCATAGCAATGATTCGTCATGTTGGAGTTATGGCACTGGGCTGCCTGAAGTCAGGCAATGATGTATGGAGGCTAAGGTGCCCTCCTGGTCCACTGACCTTGGGAGGCTCCAGCTCTGGCTGCCATTCTTTAGGAAGGCCATTTCTAAGATCTGGAGTGCGCCCAGGGGAAAGATGTGCGCATAGACCATGAGAAGATGGAAGAACTGGGGACCTTTGGCTTGAAGAACACAAGACTGAGGCAGGGCCAGAAAGCTGTCTTGAGTGTCATGGAGTGGAAACTCCCTGAGCACAGGTTCCCTTTTGTCTGTGTGTCCCTCTCACACACCAGGTGCTTAATCTAAGCCTGTTGATTGATTCGAATATTTGGAGAATATTTGTCATGGAGTTTCAAAGCTGGGAGGGGCCTCAGGGTCCATGCAGTGCAGTCCCAGACGACCAGGAATCCTGTCTGCCACCTCCTAGGGAAGCAGTCAGTCAGTCTTTGCTTGAAGGGTGCCCTCTCTCTCAGCTCAGCCCACCTTGGGCAGCTCTCACTGGGGGGGAGGGGTGTAAAGTGTTCCAGAGGCCGAAGAGAGCAAGGCTTGGAGGCAGAGGGATTGTGGTGCCCAGGATGCCCACGCCTCAGTTATGCTGTGTGTGATGGTCAACCTCAGGGGCCTTGCCTGCTCTAGAGCCAACTCTAGGATAACACTGGGCTTTCCAGCCACCAGAATACAGCAAAGTACATTCAGCCTGTAATGATACAGCAAATAATTTCATCTTCATTGGTGGAGAAGGGGCTTGCTACCATCCTCCCATAATTCTAAATCCTCAGTCATCCTCCTGCCATGGATACAAGGAAGGCCTGGCAGAGGGACCCTTCCCCACCAGGGACAGAAGGAGGGCCCCTATTCAGTGGTGGACATCCAGGTGAGGGCTTATTCACCCACCCAGAATTTCCTATGACTTGGGCTTTAAAGCTGAGCAGGTCCCAAAGGAGTTTTGTTGGATTAGATCTCAGCGGGGCTTGAGAATGCCCCAAGCAGGCTGGTGCTTGCCATACTGTTCCCTGGGAGCCAGCCCCTGCCTTTCAGGGTGATCTTGCTTGCTTTAAGTCCGGAAGCTAAGGAGACCCCAGCAGTGGCCCAGGGAGCTACAGCAAACTCCAGCTCAGCTCTGGGCCCTCAATTCCACTTTCTTGCCTCAGGAGCCCAATCCCATCAGCTCTCCACTAAAAGACCAATTCCTTGGGCCCAAGTAGAGTCTGGCCCACTTTGTGATTTCTCTGCAGAGCTCATGTCAGCACCAGCCCCTCCTGGACCGTGCCCCCAACATTGGCTCCTCCAGCACTCAGGGGCTGTGCTGAGGCCAGCTTGATGCCTCCAGACAAGGAAATCTGGGTCAAGCAGACAACCTGGGCCTCAGAATAGGCTGCAGAGAAGTCATCTGCAATGAAAAATCTGGGGATGATGCTTGTAGTTTTGTGAGCTCATTAGAAGCCCCTAGATGAAAATCTGTAGCCTGGAAAGTGCTGCCAGATGGTCAGATAGGAACCTGCCTCAGCTGCCCAGAGGGACCCTCCCCAGACTAGAGATTCAGCCCATTTGTTAATTATCCCTATTAAACATGACCCCTTAAGGCAGTGAGTCCTTTTCCCTCCTCCTTGGGGCCTTCCCCAGGACTTGTGACCAGGAAATGTCCAGTCACTTGGTGCAGCCTCTCTTTCCCCGATCCTTCTCTGGAGTCTAATTTCCCACCCGATTTTAAGCAACAGTGTAGTATGTGCCATGGGTCAAGGGTGTGGTTTGGCCACAGCCTGGTCCTGGACAGAATGTTAGACAGAAAAGCGCCCTTCACCAACCTCCCTGGAGCCTTCTCTTCGGCGCTAAACACTGCGTGCATAGTTTTGGTGCCAATTGAAAATCAAATGGCTGCTTGGAATTTGATTACAAAAGAATGTAGTAAAGGCAGTGAATTATGAAGGGGCTGAAAGGGAGAGAGAGACCAGGAAAAACCAGAATATGAAAAGACCATAAACAAGCCAGTCAAAACAGAGACGGCATTCCTCTGAGATTTGCAAGGAGCTTCACTCTGTGTCTAGAAGACTGGGCTCCTTCCAGCGACTGTGGGGAAGGAATTCCTCCTGCACCCTCATCATCCAAATCTTGTTTTGGTGAGTCCAGTGAGGGCAAAAGCCCACTTGATGACCCCCCGGGGCTCTGATGGCAGGATGAGCAGGCACAGCGGACTTCTTGTCGAGTGCAGAGGCAAAGCGGGGAGGACCCACTCTCACCTCTTGGGAAACAGATGCCTCAGCCCCCAGGCAAATCCTACCAGAAGCCACTGAAACCATGTCAGTGGCCAAAGGGCTCACTAGTTCGTGATGGGTGCAATCCACATATCAGCCAAGGAGAAGGAGGAGGGGGAGGAGGAGGGGGAGGAAGAGGAGGAGGAAGAGGGGGAGGAGGAGGAGGAGGGGGAGGAGGAAGGGGAGGAAGAGGAGGAGGAAGAGGGGGAGGAGGAGGGGGAGGAAGAGGAGGAGGAAGAGGGGGAGGAGGAGGGGGAGGAGGAGGAGGAAGAGGGGGAGGAAGAGGGGGAGGAGGAGGAAGAAAAGAAAAAGGAAGAGAAGGAGGAGGAAGAGGGAGGAGGAGGAGGGGAGGAAGAGGAAGAAAAGGAAGAGGAAGAGAAGGAGGAGGAAGAAGATGAGGAGGAGGAAGAGGAGGAGGAAGAGGGGAGGAGGAGGAGGAGGAAGAGGGGGAGGAAGAGGAAGAAAAGGAAGAGGAAGAGAAGGAGGAGGAAGAGGGGAAGGAAGAGGGGGAGGAAGAGGGGGAGGAGGAAGAGGGGGAGGAAAAGGGGGAGGAGGAGGAGGAAGAAGAGGAGGAGGAAGAGGGGGAGGAGGAGGAAGAGAAGGGAGAGGAAGAGAAGGAGGAGGAAGAGGAGGAAGAGGGGAGGAAGAGGAAGAAAAGGAAGAGGAAGAGAAGGAGGAGGAAGAAGATGAGGAGGAGGAAGAGGAGGAGTAGGAATAGGAAGAGAAGGGAGAGGTGGAGGAAGAGGGAGAGGAAGAGGAAGAAAAGGAAAAGGAAGAGAAGGAGGAGGAAGAGGAGGAGGAAGAGGGGGAGGAAGAGGAAAAAAAGGAAGAGGAAGAGAAGGAGGAAGAAGATGAGGAGGAGGAAGAGGAGGAGGAGGAGGAAGAAAAGGAAAAAGAGGAGGAGGAGGAAGAGGAGGAGGAAGAGGGGGAGGAGGAGGAAGAAAAGGAAAAAGAGGAGGAGGAGGAAGAGGAGGAGGAAGAGGGGGAGGAGGAGGAAGAAAAGGAAGAGGAAGAGAAGGAGGAGGAAGAGGAGGAGGAAGAGGGGGAGGAAGAGGAGGAGGAAGAGGGGGAGGAAGAGGAAGAAAAGGAAGAGGAAGAGAAGGAGGAAGAAGAGGGGGAGGAGGAGGAGGAGGAGAGGATTTGTTTGTTCTTAGCAGCCCAAGAATGAGGTTGATGCTCATGGCGATGGTCTTAACAAGGAGAGCACTCACATTCTAATGGCAGGTGACCCAGAGGAGAAGGCCCTGGTTTGGAGTCAGGGAATCTGGGGCCAAATGCTTCTTGCCAGCTGTGGGGCCTGCAAAGTTCTTAAAATGCCCTGTGCCTCAGCTTCCCCTATCACATGAGGAAAATACAACTCCTCTGCTCCCTTGAGGGATGTAGAGAGCCTGTCAATGTTCTGGAAGGTTGGTGGGGGGTGGTGTCCGAAGGTCAGAGGATTTTGTTAACATCCTCCCTCTCTCACAGTCTCTTCCCTTGCCTATGACTTCTCCTCGAAATCTCCCTGGGGATCCTCTGACTCCCTGTGGTCTGAACCTGAGCGAGGGCAGCCCCCAGACACTGTGGACAGTTTGGGGAAGTGGCATGAGATGCTGCTGGTAGGGCATGTGAGGGAGGGGATACTCTGAGGCTTGTTCCACTGCCAGGCCTCCCTGTCCATCCAGGTTCCTGTGGGAGATGGCCCACTTTCTGAGGCACAGGATGAAAACATGCACCCCCTGGTAGCAGAGTACCCATCCTTGAGAAGACGTGTGGGTCCCGAGGGATGCTGACTCTCCCACCACATCTGTGTTCTAAAATGTTTCTTGTTTTCCAGGAATATTCTCTCCTCTAGGATTGGCTGGTCCCAGGCTCTGCTGGGGGGGAGAGGGAGAGAGAGATGTTCGAGATATGTGGATGGACAGACACTTGAGCCTTCATAGACAACTTGTAGGGAGTACTGGGGAGGCCTGTGATCTACTCTGGGCCTTGTCAGGAGAGGCTGCTTGGGTGGACCTTCTCTGGGGTCTCTGAAGGGCCACAGAGGGAGGAGTGGGAAAAGGCTGTGTGGACCTCTGGTTTATTTGCTTGGGCTCTGGAAGGAACAGAGGAGCCTCATTTCAGCCTCTGAGATAGGGCTACCCTTGAGAAAGCTGCTGGAGAATGAATATGGCCCAGGCTCCCACATGACTGAGTGCAGGAGGCAGAAACAGGATGGAGAATGGACAGTGAGTGGCTGGTACATGCCCAGAAGAAAGGGGAGAAGAGTGGGGGGGGGGGGGCGGTGTGAGAGCCATCTAAGTCCAGGGCTGATGACAGGAAGACCTGTTCGAGGGCTCTTGGCTTAAGAAAGCATGGCTGAAACCGGCCTAAGCGCTGACCTTCTGCCTGGGCCTCACTGTCCCAGCCACAAGGCCACTTAAAAAATAATAAGCAATGCTTTATTTTATACTCTCCAAAGATCTGAAGATACTGTTAAATTCAGAAAGTAAAATCCTTAGTGATTGGATTCTCACTGAATCATGTTTACTTTCAATAGTTTTAATAGATTGTCGATAACTGAAATTATTCTTTTCCTAAAGAATTTGTCATTGCTCTTTCGTTTTCATATCATTTCTATTTCCCAATCCAGGGGATCCCCAAAGTTATAGTAGAGTTTTAAGCTTTAAGGCCCCATCCCATGTAACAAAGAATAACAAAAAGAAATGAATATGAGTCTAGCAGACTATGCAAAACACCAAGCACGTGTGACGTTCTGTATAGTGTTCCACACACACAGTCCCACCCAGTACAATGAAGGGAGCAGAGAAGGCTATGTGCTCACTTCTTCTTTGGGACAGACTGCCTTTTCACAGCTGCCCCAGTCAGTGATGCTCTGGAGCTGGCCATCTCTGGGAATCACCATTCCTGGGTCCTAGAAGAATCTCCAAGGCAGGAGAAGCAAACCACAATGTGGGGACGCATGAAAGTGGGGGGAGTGGTGCTGAGCCCACTGAGGATGGCTTGTGCCAGAGAAGTGGTGAGGATCTCAGCAGGGACTTGGGGACCCAGAAAAGGAGAGCGGGAGGGATGGCCTTTGATGGGCCCCCCTTCCATGGGGGCTTTGAGGGCAGCCATCTGCCAGCCCCATGCCATTCACCTGATTCGCTGGCTCCCTCTCCACCTTCATCTCTGCTCTCCCATTGGTGTCCTCAGCATCTGAGTGGATGTACTCTTAAATGCTCTGGCTTCTTCAGCTCATAGCCCCGATTTCTCTGTGGAGGCAGAAAGCCCTGAGTTCAAATCTGGTCTTAGACAGTGTGTGACCTTGGTTAAAACTCCCCACCTCTCTTAGCCATAGTTTCTTCATCTGTAAAATGGGTGTAATAAGCATCTTCCTCAGAGGATTGTATTGAGGACTAAAGCAGCCTAGAAACCTTGAAGCCCTCCTAAAATATTAGCTCTTAAGGCAGGCTACACCTTCCCCTCAGGGTGCTGGAGAGAGCCTTCTCTGCTGCCCCATGGCAGTGTGGGCCCCACCCCTCAGTCCTCTACCTTAACTGCCAGTGACTGGCATCAGACACTTCTAACCAATTAACATCAATTAGCTTTTACAAAGGGCTCTTTACTCTGAAAAGCTAACCAGAACAGATACAAGCATTGCCTTCTCTGCCCCCAAATCCTGAGACCTGGCTGGGTAGCCCAACTCCTTTCACCCCCTCAGGTTTTTATCTGACCTGGAGCCCACCAAGTCCATGTTCCACTCACTGCCGGGAGAGTCTCAGGGCTGTGGGTCCCCAATGTGGCTCCTTGAGGGGTCGCAGGGCCTCTGCTTCTTCAAGTATATGATGAGGGTTAACCCTTGGAGTAGAAGGGACCGAGGTCAGCCCTAAGTTGTCTGGTCCTGTGGACTTAGGGCAACTGGGGAGGGGTCCAGGAGGCTGAAGGGGCTGGAGAGAGGAGGCAACAGGAAGCAGGAGCCTCCCCAGAGCCTGGGCCTGAGCCCAGAGGCCTGCCTGTCCCTGTGGTTTGTGTGCCTGGAGCTGGGGGGGCAGGAGGGCATCAGCCCCCTGCAGTCAGACCAGGTGGATCAGACAGAAGCTGCCCTCTGTCCCCCAGAGGGAAAGGGTCCAAGGATGACAAAGGCCATTGGGTCTGCCCATAGAAGGTCACTGGTAACCTTGGGGAGGGTTAGAGGGGCTGGCTCAGAGCAGGCAAAAGAACAAACCTTCATAAAGAGCACAAAAATGCACCTCACACATATAATCTCATTTGATCCTCACATACAACCCTGGGAGGTCAGTGCTGTTATTATCCCGATTTTACAGATGAGGAAACAAGTCAAGTGATTTGTCCAGGGTCACACAGCTGATAAATGTCCAAGGCTGGATCTGTCTGCTTGTCCCACCTAGCTTCTCCCTGTAAGGCTAAGATATCAATTCCTTGAGAGTGGGATCCACCTGACTAAAAGGAAGTACATTTGGGATTTGCATACAATACAATACAATACAATAATTGGGAAAATAAGCGGAGACACACTGGGCTTCTGGGGAATCCTCTGGGCTTGGGCTCCCAGCCCTAGAGCTGGGAAGGGAGGGAGCTTAGAGGTCCTTGAGGCCCAGGCCCAGGGAGTTCCAAGCTTGGCCAATGCTCATCCAGGGAGAAAGGGGCAAAGCTGGGATTCTAACCCAGAGCCTCTGATACCCCAGGGTCAGCTCCTTATCCAGTTCCCAGAGCTGCCTCTCACTGCTCAAATCTTCAGTGAGAGGTTTACCCTTAAAAACCTCTTTCACTCGGCAGCCAGAGGCCAGCTTCCTCTGCTCCTCTTTCTGGGTGTCTTAATAACGCTTCCAGAGCATGAAGACAGAGAACCGGGACCCGCCTATTTCCTGCCGTCCAGCCAACAAGAATGGTCGGCCTTGGCAGAGGGCAATGGAAGGAACCTTTGACAGCCAGGCAGAGGGAAACTGGCTTGGGCGCTGCCACCAGGGTATTTTTAGAGCCTGGAAACACATAAAAGGTTCAGTCCTCCAGAAGGGCAGGGGGGAGAGAGAACAAGGAAGTCCTCATCCCTGAGCTCCGGTCAGTGGTGACCAGCACAGTCCAGGCCTTCTGGGGATCATGGGCTGGAGCAAGGTCAATGGAGGTGTCCAGGGGTTGTCCCTTAAGGCAGAAGGGAGCTTAATGGAAGTATGTGAGCCCCTCCACTCTGCAGACGAACTCGCACCTCTGGATCTCTGGGCATAAATGATCCCAGGATAATTCCCTCACCCTTTGGGACCTTTGGGGCTCCTTTCATAAGCTCAGAGTCAAAAGAGCTCTCCCCTCATTTTATAGAGGAAAAGCCTGAGGTTCAGGAAGAGGCAAGGGCTTGCCCAAAGTCACAATGGTTATGGAGGACTTGAACCCAGATTCTAGACTCCAAAGCCGCTGCCCCTGCTCTGTCCATTTGTCTCTTGGCTGTCCCATAGGTGGCTAGACATCCTGTCAGGAAATTCCAGAGCTGCTTTGGCTCCTTAGGAAATGTCACCCTGTCTGAGTCACTCAGTGCCTCAGCCTCTGCCCAGCTGGCCAGTCAGGCCACAGCTGTCTACTTCAATAGACTGCTTCCCCCCACCCTTCAGACTTGCCTATTGCTAGAAGTCAAGAATGAAGATAGCAATGAAGATGAAGCCAACTGGAGTAGAAGGAGACCCCTGGGCAGCCTGTCTGGACCCTCTGAACAAGGAACCCAGTAGGCTGTCATAGCACGGCTGCTGAAGACCCTCAGGTCCTCAAATGCCATTATAGGTGGGCCTCGGGTGGGTGAAGAGGCCTGTAGTGATGCAAAACCCAAGGAGCCCCCTGCAGACCTGGGCCTACCCTTGATCCCCTCATTCCCATTTCCAGCTCCCACCCAGAAGTGCTTTGGAACATGGCCTTCCCAGGTCTTTGGACTGGAGACATCACCAAGGATATCTGGGGAGCTGGGAGAAAATGATTTTTTTAATTAACTCCAGGAAGGAGCCCTGAGTCTGGAGTCTGAGAATTGATGCAGAAACCTTCTCGGAGAATGTATGCCCTCCTCTACTCTGGTAGTCCCCCACCTCTGTGCTGTCCCGGTCTCTAGGGCCTCTGCTGAGGCTTTCCTGTTCAGGGTTCACCTTCCTCATCATCTCTTCCTGACACAGTTGCCATCTTTGTATGCTCTGGGTTGGGGTCTGCACGATCCACCTTCCCATGCTTCTCAGAATTCCTCACCTCTTCACTTTTTGCTGAACAAGAATCTTCCATTATACTCATAAACCATCCTTTTTTCCAGCTCTTCCTCAGGCACCTGGGCCACCGCCTCATTTCTAGCTCTTTGCCACCACAGAGAGAATTGCTTCGATTATTACTGTTTTTCTTGGACCTTTGTTTTAACTGTCTGCTCCCTTGTGAGATAGGCCTTGAGGGGGGGGTTACAGGGTCAAAAGGCACAGGCGGTCCAGTCTCTTCTCTTGCCCAATTCTAGGTGGCTGGTCAGCTGGGCTGGAGCACCCAGTGTCAGGGCAACTAACCTGGTGCAGAACCTCCATGTTTTTTTAGACCTCCTCCCTTTCCAGCCTTCTTAGACTTCACTTCACCCTCCAGGGACCCCACCTCCTGGCTGCTTCCCCTGCAAGACACTCCCTCTCCTGACTGGGGCATTTTCTCTGACTGTCCCCCAGACCTGGAATGCTCTCCCTCCCCCATCCTCCCCTCCTGGAGAGCTTTCCTGGCTTGCTTGAAGCCCACTTTCCCCAGGAAGCCTTTCCTGATCCCCCTTCCCTCTGTAGGTTCCTCCCAATTCATTCTGTCTTTGGCTCATTGTCAGCACTGTCTCCCCCTTAGATTGGGAGTTCCTTGAGGGCAGGGACTTAAAAATGTTTGTTTATTTTCTTTGTATCCTCAACTCAAAGCAGTGCCTGGCTTAATAAAGCTAGTAGCTGATGGTTTGGAGCCAATTGGCTAGAAAATAGAGATGAAGAGACATACAAAAAGATGGGAAAGGACTTCTTGTACAAAAATATTGATAGTGGCTCTTTTGAGGTGGCAAAGAGCAGAAATCAAGGAGATGCCCATCAGGTGGGGAATGGCTGAACAAGTCGTGGTATATGAATGTAATGGAGTAATACTATTGTGCTATAAGAAATGAGGAGCAGACGGACTCCAGGAAATCTGGGAAAGACTTACTTACATGAACTGATGCTGAGTGAAGGGAGCAGCGCCAGGAGAACATTGTATACAATAATAGAAACATTGTAACCATGATCAACTGTAAATGACCTAGCTCTTCTCAGCAATGCAAGGATCCAAGACAGTCCCAAAGGTCTGATGATGGAGCCTCCTGAGGAAGAGTTGATGTTGATTGAATGTAGACTGAAGCAGGCGATTTGTCACTTTCTCCCTTTCATTTTTTCTCTTTTGCTGGAGTCTTCTTGTACAAAATGACTAATATGGAAATGTTCTACATAATTACACAGGTATAACCTATATCTGATTGCTTCCTGTCTCAGGGAGTGGGGAGGGGAGGGAGAGAGGGAGGGAGGGGTAGGATTGGGAATTCAAAACTTTAAATAAAAATGTTTAAAAATTTTTGAGAAAAGCAAAGGACATGGAGGCGGCTCAGGCTTGATCACTTGTTCCTGCCTTCCGGCTTTCCCTGGAGACCTCTCCCCTGGCACTCCAGCAGGAGCCTGATGAGAGCTCTTTGAGCAGAGAGAAAGCAGCAGGTGGAGTTTTTTAACCAAACATCGCATTGGAAATGCTCAGCAGACTGCTCTCCCTCCAGAGCCTGTCACTTGTCCTTGCTCCCAGGCTGGTCACCATGGTGGCCAGTCGCTCAGGGTGGCCCATTAGCAAGCCCTGCCTTCCTGGGGCCTGCAAGATGCCCAGAGGCAGACTGACAAGCCTCCCCTCTCTGGGCATCCATTAAGGGATGCAAATTGGATCAGGCTGCAGCTTCTCATGCTCCATTGGACGATGGCAGGAAGAAAGGAGGCAGCCACTGTGAAAAGGCACCCTTTCACCCTGGCATTCCTGCAGAGCAGAAGGGAAGCCTGAGTCAAAGTCCCTTCCCTGGCCAGCACAGAGCCGGCATCTTCCCCTGTGCCACAAGGGCTGGGGGCTCTCCACCTTCTAGACCCAGGCAGGAGCAAGATTGCCTCAATTCTCCTCAATGGCTTCTCTAGAGCATCAGGGCCCTCCTCTCCACTCCCCCTCCTCCTCCCCCTTGCCCAGTCCAGGCTCTTAGTACTACTGCTGGAGCCTCCTAACGGGCCTCCCTGCCTCCAACCTCTCCTCTCCATATATCCTCCTACAGGGGATATTCCTGAGGCCCAGGTCTGACCAAGCCACTCCCCTACTCAAGAAGCTTCATGGCTCCCTGTGGCCACTTAGACCAAATGTAGATGTTTCAGCTTGCCTTTCACCATTTGACTTTCCCCTCCCTTTATAGATTTCTTGTACCTTCCAGCCACTGACCGACTGACTCATCCCCAAAGGCGACATTCTGCCTCCCATGGCCATGTTCTTACACAGGCTTAGAATGCCCTCCTTCCCCCACCTTTTCAGAAGCCCTTTCTTCCTACCAGACTTGGCCAGGAAGCCATTTCTAATTGACATTGCTGAGTGTTTTCTCTCTCCTCAGATATTCTTAGAGCATCCAGTCTGCTCTGTCCCCCTTGTCAGCTGCCACACCTTTATTAATAGGCTCATAGCTTTAGGGCCAGCAAGGCCTGGAGTGGCATCTGGCCAAACCCCCTCCTATTACAGATGAGGAAGCAGAGGTTGAGAAGGGATGAGTGGCTTGTCCTGACACATGTACAGCCCTTGAGTATCTGATGTAGCATTGAAACCCAGGCCTCCTGTTTCCAAACCTGGTACCCTGTCCCCTTTCCCAGACTCCCTCTCTGTGGTATGAACACAAGGCAAAGGGGTCAAGAGAAGCCTGGCTGCCCCATAGATAGAACCTGGGATGTAAGCCTGGACCTGAAGCCACTGAGGGGAGAGACTCTCTGAGCCTATCAACAGGTACATTATGGGTTTCCCCGCAGGAGAATGTAAGCTCCTTGAGGGCAGGGGTAGGCTCATCCTTGTCTCCCAGACTCTAGCATAGGGCCTGGCCCAGAGAATGGGTATAAGGGGGATTCTTGAATTGAATCGAACAGACCAGGCTGACTTTTCTGAGCCTTTCACTTTGGAGTGCCCAGGAATGAAAACAGATGGGAAGATTTCAGTGGTCACAAAAGCAGAAGTCACAGGGATGGGAGGGAGGGGGCCCAGAGCAGACAGGAGGCTGTAGAATGTCTGCCAGGGACGGCTGTACATGCGTACAGGGCTGGCTGCCTCTGAAGTCCCCACTGATCATCGGGGGAGGCCAGATGGGCCCTTGTTGGGAGTCCTGGATAGTGGGGGCAGCTGGCTCCTGGGCTCTGTCCTTCAGGGGAGAATCTGTGCCTCTTCTCCCCTTGTACTCCTGCTGGGGCAATGCCCTCCGGGAGTTCTGGGAGGCAAATCTCCAGCCCACCCGTCCTCCTAGAATAGCTTTGAGAGGGCGGGGGAGGGGCAGCAGGTCCTGCTACCCACAGGCTTCTAACCAACTCTCTTGTTAGGGAGCTCTTCGGGTCCCAGTTGTTTCCAAGGCTCCCCAGGAAGACCAAGATGAGGATGAGTGGGGAAATGATTCAGAGGACAGGGAAGGAAGCACTTTCTCCAGCTCCTGGACACCCCAGTCAGTGCCACTGATAGGTGGGGAAGAGCTGAAGGGAGATCATGTACTCCGACTATTTGAGCATGGAGGTGGCCAAGGGAGTTGGGAGGGGTTGTCCATCTGGAAAGGACAGTGGAGTCCAGTGGGAGGTGTCCAGCAGAGTCTGGGTGCAGGTGGCCAGGTGAATCAGTGTCTAGTAGGAAGCTGGAAATGGGGGGCCGTGCCAAGGGTATCTGTGAAGCAGCTGGGGCGGAGGTGGGAAGGGTGGGGAAACTTCCTGGAGGGGAGATGTGGGAAGAGGCACATCTGGGCTGGAAGCGGGTGGCAGAGACTCCCAGAACAGTGGCTCATTTCCTTTGGGTCTCTGTCCCAGCAAAGTGTTCAGGGGCTTCTGCCTGAAGTGTCTGGGCTCAATAGGAGGCAGAGGTGTCAGGCCCCAGATCACAGGCAGTTGGGGCAGATGCAGAATGGGGGTGGTGTGGAAGAATGGGTGGGGGCTGGACTAGGAAACAAGGAGCCCTGGGTTAGAGTCCTCCCTCTGACGCCAGCTGGCTGCGTGCCCCTGGGCAAGTCACCCCTCCCCCCCAGGCGCCTTTGAGCCCATGCTAGTAAGATCTGAACACAGGTCCTCTGCCTCCAGGCTAGCACACTGCCATTGGTAGCAGGGAACTGTCTCCTGAACCACTGTTCTGATCATCATCCTGGTCTCCCTCAATGAATTGCAGTGGCCCCCAGGATCTAATACAAAATGCTGCATTTGCCCTTCCAAGCCCTTCGGTCCCTGCTCCCTCCTCCCTTTCCAGGGTCCTTCCACCTTCCTCCACACCGCATCCTCTTAGGTCCAGTGCCCAGCCTCCTAGCTGTCCCTGCCCCTCCATCCCCTGCTCTGGGCCTTCTCTCTGGCCTCCCGCAGGCCAGGAGCGCTCTCCCTCCTGTGCTCTGCTCATTGAGCTCCCCGGCTTCCTTCAGGTCCCAGCTGATATCCTTGCTCCTTATGGGAAGCCTGCCCCAGGCCTCCACATTCCGGGGCCTTCCCCCTGCTCAGCATTACCATTTATCCTATAGTTTGCTTTGTACCTTTCTGTTTTTATGTTGTCTCCCCCATCAGACTGGAAGCTCCCTGAGGGCAGGGACTGGGTGCCTCTTTTTGCATCCCCAGTGCTTAACACAGTCCCTGGCACATAGTAGGTGCTTGGTAAATGTTGATCAATTGATTGAGACCTGATGGAGATGGCATATGAGGCATGTGAGGCTGTCCCAACGGTCTAGGAGATGGAGATGGCATATGAGGCATGTGAGGCTGTCCCAACGGTCTAGGAGAGAGGTGAGGGATGGAGGCAGGGTCTGTGTGACTGGAGAGAAGGGGCCACAGGAGTGAGAGGAAGGCAGAAATCTAGGCAGTGAGTGCAGAGGGTCAAGGAGAGTCAAGGATGCCAAGGTCATGTAGTGGGGAGGCCAGAGAGGGCGGTGCCTTTCACAGGAAATGGCTGCGTTTGTGCGGAAGGCAGTGAATTGAAGTTTGCAATGTCCCTGGAACATCCAGGCCCCAGGGACTGTGGGCCATGAGGACCTGAATCTCTAGGGAGAGACGAACTGTTGTTCTGCAAATCATCCACCTAGAAATATCAAACAATGGAGAGCCAATTCAGCCACTAGAGAAAGAGAAAGACAAGTCTAGAAACATCTTGGGGAGCGCCTCCGGTGTGGGGCATGATGGGAATGAGGAGCCAGCAAAGGAACCCAAGGGAGAGCAGGGTCAGGACAAGCCAGACAGAAGAGGGGTTCAAGGAGCAAAGGGAGAAGGCTTGGCAAATGCCACAAACAGGGCCAGAAAAACTCCCCATGGGTAGAGGAGGGTCGCTCTAACAACTGCCTAACAAAGGAGCAGGCTGCCTTGCAGGTAGTGAGCTCCCTGTCTCCAGGGAAGTTAAAGAAAGAGGGTAAAAAGCCAAAGGCTGAGGCTGGAGGCTTGAGGGCCACAGTTTAGGGGCAGGAGGCAGAGGCCATAAAGACTCCCAAGAAGGTGTGTCCAGGCAGGGGAGGAGCTAGTGATAGCACAGACCCGGAAACCAAGCAGAGAGGCAGCTTTAAGGAAGAGGAGGTGGTGGGGGGAGATGACAGGCCTCGTCTGGGAATCTGCATCCAACAAAGAGCTAAACTTGAGTAGTCAAATGACTCAGCAGGAAAGCTCCTGTGGGGCGACCATCACAACAGAGCTGGCCTTTCTGTACGGTGCCCGGCGAGGAGCCGCAGTGCCCATCCCTGGATGTTGCCCAGACCCTGCACAAGCAGGCTTCTTGCACCCTGCCTGCCTCCCAGTGAGGCTCAGCGGCCTTCTGCCACCCAGACTGGGCAGACTGAGGATGGACTCCTGCTGGGGGGCCCTGCCAGCTGTGGAGCCAAGGCTCTCCTGGCAGACTCAGCCTTGACTTGTACAGCAGCTGCTGGGGCCAGTCAAGACAGCAGCATCTTCCAGCAGAGAGATTGGAACCCGAGGAGGAGGGAGCACACCCATAGGGAGGCTCTGTCCTGGACAGGAGCCGGGCTCTGGGCGAGGCTGGCTGAGAGGTGCTGGCACCAGTTCCTGGTAGATTACTAAGCTGGCAAATGGGCAACCCAGGAATTAGATTGTGTAGTGAGGGAGGTATGACTTCTTAGGGGAAACTCTGGTGCCCTTGCCCTGTGGTGAGATCAGTCATGGCCTCTACCATCCTAAAGAGCCTCCACTCACTCGAGTTCCCACAGTGTGGGGAGGCAACCTTCCCTCCTCTCTGCTGCCTGTCCTGATTCTGGTGAGCTCAGATGGCCCTGGATTTCCCTCTCTAGTCAAGTCCCTGTCTGCCTCTGCTGCTTGAGCATTGCTCATAGTTCTAACCATGGGGAACAGGCAGGAAATGGTTAACCCTTCGTGCCCCCTCTCAAATTCTGGGATACAGGCCTTAATCTGTTTCAGGCTAACCAAGACTAGCTCTTTCCTTCTCTGCACATTCTGTTATCATTCACCTGCGACAGATGTCCCACAGCTTGGCAGGACCCTTAAACCCCAAGGTGAACCCAAGATCCCTTGGGTTGGCAGCCACGTCACACTGCTGACTCGCTGATTTTTCAGTCCACTAACAACCCGGGGTTCCTTTTCAGACAAACTGCTGTTTTGCCACAGCTGTCCCGTCTTTTGCTTTTGAAGCTGACTTTTTGAACCCAAGTGGCTTTTGATGCCCACTAGCCTCCTCTCCGTGTTTCTCCAGGTGGTCTTTAGCCAAGGGCTTCTCCTGGCCACAGAGCAGACAGATGATTGCCATGGTGAGTATGAGGACTCATGAATGAGCTTCCTTGGCTCCAGTGAAGACCTGGGTGGACACATAGTCTCTCTTACCTCCCTCCTTGACTCCAGACAGAGTTTTCCACTTGTGGCTTGGGGATGTTGTTGACATGCTCCTGTCTTGCTTGTCTCTCCCGTTCCTACATGTCCTTGGTACTTCATGCTGCCTCTCTGCTCACTAACCATCCTGTTCCATACAACCAGTCTTTTGTTTTGGGCCCCTTGCAAGCTGAGACTTTCCTGAGGCTTAGTTTCCCACTTCAACCAAGCTCCCCCAGATGGCATTGGGGCCACCAGACCTCATCCAGTGCTCCACGGTTACAGTTCGTGGCTAGTCTCTGCTCCTGGCCCCAAGCGGAACAGTACAGGTCAATGTTCAGCTGTGGAAGAACTGGCCATATGCCCAGAACCTAAAAAAGAACAAGCAAGATTCATGACAGTCAGGTAGTAGGACCAAGTGGAGAGGACCATCTGCACAGCAGGCAATGATGTGGGGGGGTATGACAGGCACTGTTCTGGGTTCTGTTCCCCTAAATTAATGGAAATTTAAGATTGGTAGAGATAGATCAGAGGCCAAAATGGTGGCCCTGAAACATGGGGGCAGAGCCAATGAAGACCTGATGTCTCAAAGAGAAGCTGGTGGCCCAGAAAGCCTAGAAAAAACCTTAGCAATCCACAGTCAATTTTTAGAGGGACCAATAAACCTTGAAAGCTCTTTGGAAGGTTGTGATTGGAGACCTCAGTGTGCAAGGAGAAGGCTGCCAGGTCTGGAGTTCAAGGGCGATCCTGTTTCTGCCATTTACGACTTACGTGACCAGACATGAGTAACTTCAATTCCCTGGGCCTCAGTTTCCTCATCTGTAAAATGAGGGATTCTATGGCCTCTGAGGTTCCTTCCAGCTCTAGACGGATCTGATCCTAGGAGGATATGACATTGTAGACTCATGTTTGGAGAGAGAGAGAGAAGAGAGAGAGAGAGAGAGAGAAAGAGAGAGAGAGAGAGAGAGAGAGACAGAGAGACAGAGAGACAGAGAGACAGAGAGACAGAGAGAGACAGAGAGACAGAGAGAGACAGAGAGAGACAGAGAGAGAGAAGAGAGAGACAGAGAGAGAGAAGAGAGAGACAGAGAGACAGAGAGACAGAGAGAAGAGAGAGACAGAGAGACAGAGAGAGAGAGAGTAGTAGAGTGGGCACGGTTCATGGCAATTGGAATCTTATTTACTTTGGACAGCAGCAAATATGTTTTTGTAATGGGGTGGGGGCTCTCTAGCCTCTCCCCAGCCCTGCCCAAAGGGGGACCTGGTCAACTTTGAGAAGATTTGGACTTCTTATCAGAGTATCTCAGGAGAAGTGGTGGCCTGAGGACAAAGTGGGCACATGGAGGGAGGAATATTTCTAGTGCTTTAGAAAGTCTAAGCCCATTGGTATGAACCCTAAAAAGGCACTTAGTGTCAGAGCTACCCCTTAGGTAATTTCATGAAGCCTCCAGGAGGGGAGGAAGACTCCCAATAATCACGAGCTGTAAGTTCCTCTCTTCCACACATGGCCCTGAAGCTTGAGCCCACTTTCCACCATACCCTATGTGTCCTTGTGGGAGAATGCATCCCTGGTTTGTGGAATGTTCTGTACCAATTCTCAGTTTCCTCTTAGTGACAACCTGTTTCTAAAGTTTTGGTTGGCTAACTAATATCAGTGGAGAACATGCTGGTGGGGGCTCATGAGCAGCAGTACTAGAAAACCCCACAACTTGTTACAGTCACACCACAACTCCAAGGGGAGGTGAGCTGTTCATTCTCTGGGTCCTTGGCTGACCAAAGACAGTGGGAGCTGGGAATAAGCCAGAGATGGAACCTTACAAGGAAAGTCTTTTGTGAACTTTCTAGATTGGGAGCCCTTCTTAGATTGGTCTCCTTGCCTCTAGAATCTAGTCTGTTCCCAAAGGGCTTCCTCACCAACACTGCTAAACTATAGCCCTGCCCATTTCATATAGATTCCAGAACTTTCAGTGGCTCCCTATGGCCTCTACGGTAAAGTCTCATGTGCTAAGCCTGGCCAAATCTGGCTGCTTCAACCTACATTTTCAGGCTTATTCCTTTACTTTCCTCTCCTCTCCAGGCAAACAGGCCTGAGAATTGCCCATGACCTTCGTCTCCCACCTGCATGTCCCTTCCTGCCTGGAGTCTGGTGGCTCCTGATGGCTGCCTCCTTGGGCCACCTCCCCTGCTTCCTACCCCCCGAAATTATGTCTCTTTCATCTGTCAAGACTTGGCATGTATCTGAATGTGTTTGTGTTGTTTCACCTGGGAGATTGCAGGCTCCCTGAGGGCAAGTCCTGTTTCTATTTTGTCTTTATATCTCCAGTGCCTAGCACAGAGCAAGGCATGCAGGACAATCTGAGAGAATGTTCGCTGATTTTAATCAGCCAAGTGTGACAGATTTGAAGTCAAAGGTGGTTGTTATTGAAGTCCAGGGACCCGAGTTCAAATCCTTTCACTCCATGTCTTTTAACGTCTCTGAGCCTCAGTTTCCTCCTTTGTAAAGTAAGGGAGTTAGATGAGATGCTTTCTAAGGCCCCTCCGAGCTCCAAATCTAGGGGCCTGAGTCACTAACTTATTATTACTGCTTTGGGGCCAGACTTGTGATTTCATCAATGCAGGGAAGGGCCAGCATGAAACTCTCTCCAGGGAGATGGGCGGTTCAGCTAGGGAGGGACTCGGTTTTATTTTTTAAATTAGTTTAGTTTCGGTTTTGAACATACACTTTGATAAGATTTTGAGTTCTAAATTTCCTCCATCTCTTCCCCCTCCCCAAAATGGCAGGCAAGCTCATATAGAACCTACACGTATGAATGATCATATAAAACATATTAGTCATGTTGTGAAAAAAGAATCAGAACAAAAGGGGAAAACCATGAGAAAGGAAAAACAAAAATCAACAACAAAAAGAGCAAATCTGCTTAAATCTGTACTCTGACTCTATAGTTCTTTCTCTGGACATGGATGGCGTTTTCCATCATGAGTCTTTTGGACTTGTCTTAGGCCCTTGCATTGCTGAGAAGGGCTAAGTCTATCAAAGTCACCCCTGGTTCTGCTCCCCTCACTCAGCATCAGTCCATAGAAGTCTCTGCAGGTTTTTCTGAAATCTACCTGCTCACCCTTTTTTATAGCACAGTGGTATTCCATGACATTCATAGTCCACAGCTTGTTCAGCCATTCCCCAAGTAATGGGCATCCCCTCGATTTCCAAGTCTTAGCCACCACAAAGAGCTTCTATCCATATTTTTGTCAATGTGGATCCTTTTGAGGAACTCAGCTCTAGAGCATCCCCTGGGGATCCTGAGAGGGTGACGCTGGCCACAGACACTGAATACCTATGAAGCAGGCTTCAAACCGAGGTCTTCCAGACTCCCATGCCAGCCGTGTGGCCCCTGCCCTGGGCCATTGCATCTCTCATGACTGTTGTCCAAGTTCTCCTCCATCTCCAGTTCAGAGCAGCCTGTCGATGTGCCCTGTAATGAACTCAAGCCGGCCTCCCAGGAGATCATCATTTGTAAGTGATGGGAGGAGGCATGAATTGGGCACCAAGCATCCTTCTGCTGAGGCATGGACCCTGAGGCTAGCCCAGCACCTCTCATTAATACTGCAGACTGAGCTTCTGAGGGAGGGTGGTTGCTGATTCTAAGGAGAGCTGGTCTTCCGGCCCTGAGAAGGGCTCAGCCGTCCTCTCACCAGAGAGGCTAGTCCTCCCTGAACAGCCCACACAGCCCAAGTGCCTACTGCACATAGACTATTAAGGCATAGACTACAATTATAATTCTGATCGGCCTGGTAGCCCACTAATCTTGGTTTAGTGCAATATTTTTCTAATTTAATCTTTCTGCTTATTGGCCCAGGAGGATGTGGCTTCTCTTCATCATTGCAGGTAGCAACCCACGTCTTCTCATCCCATTCAGCTCTTCCCTGTGCTATCCCATCAGTCCTCCATGGAGGAGGTCTTTGCCTGCTTGGAGTCTTCCTCCCTTTGGTGGCACCAATGTAGCCCTTGGGCTGTGTGTTGGTCATCCTTCCATCCCTCTTGCTGCATGACCAGCCTACCTGTTTTTCTGAGCCTTTATAGCCCTTTATAGCTAAAGATCACTGTGGGGGATATGTGGCACCCATTTCCCCAGACTGTGTCTGGCTGAAGGCTGTTTATCCCTGCACCCAGGCACCTGGAGACTTGGGGGAGGTGGTAACGGCTGCTCTGCTGGGCCTTCCAACAGAGAGGGGCACTCCCCCAAGGGCACCCTCCCCCTCTGTCCAGGTGTGCTGAGAAGGGAGAAGTCTGGTTAGCTCACTGCCTTGGCCCTGAAGCTCTAAAGCCCCAAGACCTCCCTGGCCATTCCTTACTGGTGTTTTGCTTATAAGATAAACTTGTCAAGTTGATGGGGAAGGATATAAAAAACAGTCAACTTGCCTTGCCAATGTCCTTTCGGAATATCAGCGAGATTTCAGTGATGGATTAGAATCAGTGGCTCCTGTATACACTGTGCTGGGGAGTGTTTACACTCTCTCTGTGGAGCACAAACACACTGTGAAAGTTCAACACTCTGAACCAGCTCTTGATTAGAGGAAGGCCCGGCTTCCAGTCTGGGAGGCTTCCAAATTTGCTGCTTTGAGGCAGAGCCCAAGGACAGGGAAAGCCTTCCTAAGTGCGGCCTCTGTCCCCTCACTGAGGCCATCCCTCCTTGGGGCAATGGGGTGCACAAGAGTAGCCTTGGTGGGGCTTCTTGGGGAAGGAGGGAGGCTTCCCGGATCCAGAGGTCCGAGGGACCTCAGCAGCCATCCCTCACAGCTTTCTCAAGCAAGTCAACAAACATTCATTGAGTGCCTACTGTTTGTCAAGTCCTGTGCCAAGCGCTGGGGATACAAAGAAAGGCAAAAGGCAAGCCCTGCCCTCAAGGAGATTACAGTCTAAGGATGGGGACAAAATGGAAATAACCAGAGCTAAATAAAGTAGAGACAGATAAATTGGGGGGGCCAGGAAAGGCTTCTTGGAGAGGGTGGGATTTGAGCTGAGATTCACAGGGGGCCAGGGTAACCAGGAAAGAGGGAGAACATCCCTTGAGAAAGGATCACCCCCAGAGGGGCTGAGTCATCTGTCTCTAGTCCTAGGCAATCAGAGGCAGGAGGGGGGCCTTGGCCACCAACCAACCCAGAGCTAGAAGGAGGAGACAGAGACTAGAAGAGAGGGAGAGCCTGGCTGCCCAGACTGTCCAGGGCACAGCGCTGTGGTCAGAGGCGGCAGTAGCTTTGGAGAGCTGCTCCCAGACAAGGGATTTAGAGAGCACCTACTATGTGAAGGCACTGTGGCTGAGCACTTGTTACCAGTATCATCTCATATGATTCTCACAGTCACTGTGTATGGTATGACTATTGCTGCCTTACAGTTGAGGAAACTGAGGCAGACAGAGAAGTGACTTGTCCAGGATTACCCACTAGCAGCAGACTTAATGCCCTATCTGAGGGATTTTGGCCCCTGGAAGGGAGTCAGAATCTCCTGTCCTACCCCCACCCCCTAGTGCTGGTACTGGTGGAGGGGGGAAATTTGAGAGGAAATGAGCATACCTCCCCCTGTTCCAGTCATGGGATGAGGCTGGATAAGGCAGGGGCCGGGCAGCCCTTGCTCTCCTTGGCCCCCAGGAGGGAGGGAGGTGTGACTGGGTGGGGCCATGAAGCAGCTGGGCAGGGGAGGGGGGGCCCCGATCTGAGCCGTCGCAATTCAGCTGGGGGCACCCTGGGGAAAAGTGGGGGAGCTCTTTGAAGCTGTCTGACGCCCACCCTTGCTGGGCTCCTGGGGCAGCCTGAATGCCGGTTTTTGTATCTCTATCCTCGAAAGCTCTGTCTCCCTGCTAATCTCAGAATGGTGGTGGGGCCCTCTTGCTTCCTCAGTTTGCTGGGGTTCTGTCCCCTCGAGGTCCGTTTCATGGTCACTTTGTTTCCCGTGTCCATAAAGCTCCTCCCGGAGGCAGCAGAAAGGCGCTGGCCAGGAGGGTGTGGACAGTCATTCGCACATGAATTCGGGACAAAAAGATTGCCCTTCGGCAAGCCTGGGACTGCTTCTGGCCCTCCGGAGATCTGGGAAGGTCTCACACCCCTAAACGAAGTCCTGGCTCCATCATCTTTGTTGTCAGCTTTGGGGAGCTCGGCACGCCCAGTGCTGGTCACTGTGCCCAGTGGAATCTCCAGCTGGGGCAGTTGGCTCCTGGCCCATCCCCACCGCAGCTAAGAGCTCGGACTCAGCCTCTTCCTTCTCTCCACCCCATCCACTCCATAGCCATAGCTTGAGATGTGCAGGGCAGTTTGCGGACTGAGGAGGGGGTGCTGGGAGGCAGCTGGAGGAGCGTGGACCAGGGGAGCTGGGCAGGAGCTCTTCTGCTCTGGTCAGTGAAGGGGTAGGCGCAGAGACCTCCAACGGCCCTCCCAGCTCTGAGCTGGACAGAGACCTGAGGGAGGAGGGCAGGCAGTTCGTTCCAGCTTTTATTAAGGAGCTCCTGCGAGACCTTGGGGGGCAGAGACACAGACCGAGAATCCCAGGGCCTCACGAGGCTTCTGTTCCCGGAAAGCACAGCCTGGGTGCAGATGGGTGTAACCAGGGGAGAGCAGGAGGGCTTCCTGGGAAGCCAGCGTGGCTCGGAACCGCTCTGTCCCACATGGCTGGCTCTCCTCTCCTCTCCTCTGCCCGATCCTCATTATTATCCCCAGTGGCAGCCAAAGAGCAGCTCTGAGTGCGTGCGGACTGCTAACTTGCCATGCGACCTTGGGCAAGTCACTTCCATTCCTTGGTCCTGTTTGAAAGGATGTAGTTGGACTAGAGAGCTGGAAGGGACTCCGAGGCCTCTCAGTCCAACTCTCCTTCTGGTGAGGTCACCGAGGCTCGGGTAGAGGACTTAGCCAAGGGCACTCCGCTAGAGCGCGGCTAGGCGGCGGCTCCTTCCCCTCCCCCCGCCCCCAGCCTCCCCAGGCCCTTCGTGCCTTTGCCCACAGTGTTTCCTCTTTTCTTCTGGGGGCTCCTGCGACCCTCCGATGCCTGCCCCCAAAAGGATGGGGGAGAGCCCGTGTGCGCGCGCCTGCATCCCTGTGCGGTCTGTGTGCGCGTGTGTGTCTCTCCCCCCCCGCCCCGCCCCGTGGCTCTGGGGGGCCTTTCCTCCCTACCTGTGTGTCTGGGGGGGGAACATCCTCCCGAGTCTCACCCCTCCGCTTCCCTCCCCCTCCTGGCTGGATGAGCCCAGAGACCCAGGCCTGGGATCATCTCCCGGGTGCGGGCCTCAGTTTCCCCACCTGTAAAGTCAGAGACCTAGGGACCCTCCCGTCCCTGCATCCTTGGAGGCCTGGGCTCCCATCGAGCCTCTCTTCCTCACTCCCTGAGCGCCCCTGGGAAAGGACCTTCCCCTCCCGAGTCTCAGTTTCCCCCCTGTAAAAGTCGCGCCCCCGCACCGGGCTCCCGTGCTCGCGCTGGTCACCGCAGTTGGCAGCCTCTAGAGAAGCCCCGCCCACACCCCTTGGGCATCTGGCCACGCCCCCTAGGTGCTCGGCCCCGCCCCAGGCCGCTTGGACCGGGTCGCCTCAGGGTTGATGGCTCGGGGAAGGCCCCGCCTACAGGCCCTCCCCCTCAGGCACTTCAGCAGCCAGCTCCTGCCCAATAGGAGCACAGCGGCGCTCTCCTGCCCCGCCCAAGATCCGCCTCCTGGACGCCGGGATCGTCCTTCGGCCACTCTGGCCTGTGTTGTCTCAGGGCTGATGGCTTCGGAGAAGCCCCGCCCACAAGCCCAAACCTCAGAGGCCTCCGCGGCCAGCTCTTGCCCAATAGGAGCGCAGCGGCCTTCCCCCGACCCGCCCCTTGATCTCCTGGCCCCGCCTCCGACTGCTGTGGCCTGGCTGCGGCAGGGCTGACGGTTTCGGGAAACTCCGCCCACAGATCCGCCCTCAGCGGCCTCCGCGCCAGCCTCGGTCCAATAGGAGCTCAGCGCCCCGCCCCGGCTCCGCCTCCAGCCGCCAGGCCCAGCGCCCCGGGCTCAGGCTCTGGCGCCCGGGCCTCTGGGGCCCGAGCTGCGGCAGGCGGGTTCTGCAGCCCGGATCGGTCCAAGAGTAAGAAGAAGGTCTGTGCGCGTGCGCGCGCGGAGCTCGGGGGCGCGTCCCCGAGTCCGTGACGTCAGGGCCCCGCCCCCGGGGGCGGGGCGGGGGCGGCGGCGCGAGCACAAGCAGGCGGAGGGCGCGGGCGCGGTGCCGGCCGAGGCCAGTCGGGCGGCGGCGGCAGCAGCTCGGGGCGCGGGATTCCGCGCGGAAAGAGCGAGGGAGGGACGGCGCTCATGGCGGCCGCACCGCGCGGCCTCCGGGGACGGTGAGTGACGGGAGCCCACGCGCGCTCACGGGCGCGGGCTCGGGGGGGGCGGGGGCGAGTGGGGGGGCCGGTCGGCCTCACCCCCGCCCTTCTGGAGGGGGCCTGGGGTCGGGCCCGTGGGGTGTCCACGCGTGGGCTCCGCGGAGGGCCCCCCCGCCCGCCCCATCCATCCCTCGGTGCCCGCGGTGCCCGGAGCCCCGGGCGGCCCGGCGTGCGCGCTGCGTGCTGGACAGGGCATGTGTGTGCACGTCTGCACCGGAGTGTGTGTGCGTGTGCGCGCGTGGGAGCAGGCGATCCGCAGATGCCCGGGTTAGACCGTGGCCTCGGCCGCCCCCCAGGGCCAGGCAGCGCTCGAGTACTGCGCGGGGCGGCGCGGGCGGCCACCTGCTTGGGCAGCCCAGCAGGAGCGCCCCCCAGGCACCCCTCCACTCGCCCGGTGCCCGGGAGCCCGCAGGAGCCCGAGCTGCCAAGGTGCCCCAGCCACTGCCCAGGGTGGGCGCGGAGGCCTCCGCGGACCCCTGGGGAGCGCGCCCGGGAGCCCCGCTGGGCTCCGCTGCCGCTCCCCGCCGCCCCCCAGCACCGGGTTCCCCCCTTCGGTCTGGCGCCGGTGCCTCTGCCGGGCGCGCTGGCGCTCCCCGCCCCCACCCCACTGCTGCATTTTGACAGCTTTCGGGCTGAGGACAAGCGCAGCCCCTCCGAGCCCGGGCATCAGAGCCCCGGCGGCCACCGGTGCTCTTGCAGGAGAGGCGACGTGGAGGGGCCTAGCCCCACCGGCTGCCTCCCTCCTTTCCTTCCTTCCCTCCTTCCTTCCTTCCTTCCTTCCTTCCTTCCTTCCTTCCTTCCTTCCTTCCTTCCTTCCTCCCTTCCTTCCTTCCTTCCTCCCTCCCTCCCTCCCTCCCTCCCTTCCTTCCTTCCTCCCTTCCTTCCTTCCTTCCTTCCTTCCTTCCTTCCTTCCTTCCTCCCTTCCTCCCTTCTTCCTTCCTTCCTTCCTCCCTCCCTCCCTTCTTCCCTCCCTTCTTCCTTCCTCCTCCCTCCCTCCCTCCCTTCTTCCTTCCTTCCTCCCTCCCTTCCTCCCTCCCTTCTTCCTTCCTCCTTCCTCCTTCCTCCCTCCCTTCCTTCCTTCCTTCCTTCCTTCCTCTTTCCCTCCCTCCTTCCTTCCTTCCTTCCTTCCTTCCTTCCTTCCTTCCTTCCTTCCTTCCTTCTTTGCTTCCTTCCTTCCTTCCTTCCTTCCTTCCTTCCTTCCTTCCTTCCTTCCTTCCTTCCTTCCTTCCTTCCTTCCCTCCCTCCCTCCCTCCTTTCCTTCCTTCCTTCCTTCTTCCCTTCCTTCCTTCCTTCCCTCCCTCCTCCCCTCCCTAGCCACCAGAGGAGGACTGGTTTTAGGATGCTGGTAGACAGGTGTGTACACACAGCTAGGGAGTTGAGGCAAGACTAGAGTAAGGCTGCTGTTAGGAGCAGGGCTGGGCATCGGCCTTTTTACGGGGTCTGGACTGGGGGCTTGAAAAGGCAGAGGAGGTGCGTTAAGGTCCAGTAGGAGCCTTAAGGTGTGGCTGGCCAGCACCACCAGCCAGACGTGCTCCCATGGGAGCTTCCTAGGCTGCTGGCTCCGTGCGAAGTTTGAGTCGCCCCTCCGCGGAGCAGAGGCCTCTGCAGAGACAGGGCAGTGCTGAGAAGGCCAGTAGTCTGATGACAGCCTGGCCTGGTGGGCAGCCCCGCTGGTGATGAAGTCATTCCAGGGATGACCCCCAGACTTGGCTGTTTGGGAACGGAAAGGGGGCAGTCTGGCTAAGGGGCTGGACTCCTTCTGTCCTTGGGGAAGCGCCAGGGGCCAAAGAGATGCCGACCTATTTGGAGTCGAGCCAATGCTGCTATCTTTTCCCTTGGCTTATGGCTTCTTCACATTTCAAGGAAACTGAGCCGCCCCCTCCCCCACTTTACCCAAGCTGAAGAGGAAAATAGGGTTCTTTTGCCCAGCACTTAATTAGCTGGGATCTTAGAGTCTTAGATCCGTATCTCTGCTTGTCTTTGTGTGGTTTGGGCTGTGAAAAAGAGAAAGGTCTAGAAGTGTGTGTGCTCGGCATTTGGCTCGTTGGAGGCCAATCTTGGTGCCTGAGGGCTAGGGGAAGGCGGGATAAATAAACCACTGCCCCTCCCCTCCCACTGCCCTCGGCCCTCCCTCCGTTGGATTTATTTCAGATGTAAGTTTTATACTCCTTTTCAGTGTTCAGCTGTGTTTTTATGATGGGGAAAAAGTGTGGTTAGGTTGGCAATGAATGTACGAAATACATTGGAAAAAGGAATTTTGAGTGAGAGCCTCATCTGAATAGCATCTAAGAGGGGTATGCCAGGGACCTCCAAGGCCATCCAGGCCAGACTCTTCATTTTACAAAAGGAGAAACTGAGGCAGGGTTGGTGAAGTGCTTGGGGATCATGAGCTCCTGGATGGAGTCCAGAGGCCACCGAAGTTCTCCTTTGTTTCCAGAGCTGGCCAGTGGACTTGCCCAGGGTCATTTGGGATGGACCAGCAGCGGGCCTGGTCCATCTGCCAAGTCCTCTGCAGGTAGAGATCCCTCCAGACCTGCTCTTTCTACAGGATTGTTCCTTGGCCCAGGTTACTGTTCAGAGACTGACAGAATTGTTTTAAAAGGAAGAAAGTTATCTTTGATGTGCTCTATGATATTTACTCACCATCAAAAATTAGGTTTTTCTTACATCCAATTCCCGTTGCCCCTTTGAATGGTATTTCGTCCTGGCCCTGTTCCATGTGAGTAACTGTTCAGTATCCCATGTTGTGGGCTCTGCCCACACCCTATATGGTTTTTCCTCTTTCAGGAGCCTTGGTGGAAAGGGAGGGCACCGTGGGCTGCAGCCACCACCATGCCCCAGGCCTCCATGCAGAGACTTGCTTTATGGCTTAAGACTTGGCCCAAGGACCAGACTGGCCAGTAGGCCAGTAGGGGTCTCTTTTCCCTCCTGCTGAGATGACTATGTCCTTAGGGGGCTGGGAGCAGCTAAAGGAAAGGGGGTGGGCTTCTTTCTCCTCAAAAGGGGCTAGAACTTTTTTAGGACAGTGACCTACAGTCTTAGGGTAGGGCCAGGCCCCTCTTGAAGAGATCCCTGTGCTCTCTAAGGCTGCTGCCAAATCCCCCAAGCCCATTGCTCCTGATTGACTTCTGGCCTCTCTCTGTGCTCCCAGCCCTTCAGGGCCCCTCCCAAAGGTTAGGGGTCGTGCTCAGGAGCTGCCCAGCCCTGCCATTCTTTGCTAACATAGTTCTTCTGAATAGATGGCATGCAGGCTTTGTGTGGCTTTCTTCCTGAAAAAAGCCTTGATGGGAATCTTGTTTTTCTGAGACCCTGGCTTCCTCACTGGGTTACTGGGAGGAGAGACTCTTTATTCACAGAACTTGGGGCAACCTGGGGAGTAGGCAGAGGGCTTGGGGGCAAATTCCAGTTTTGCCACTTGCTGCAATATGCGTGATATTGGGCAGCTTTGGGGAACCCTCTGAAGGTGACCGGAGGACATAGGACGACCTTGGGTCTGAGTTACTGAGCAGCTCTTTGATGGAAATCGCTGTTAGACTATTGACCAGGACCATGGTTCAAATCAAAGCCCTTGGCTTGGGCTCCCCTTCCCGAGCCTCGGCTGCTCCAGCTGCTGCCCCTGATTCTGAGGCCTTGGTGATTTGTGACCGGGCTGGGAGGGCTGAGCTTTGGCTCCCTGCTCCTGCCGCCAGTGCTGTCCAAGGTGGCCTGGCAGCTCGTCTGAGCCCTTCTGATTGGCACAGATGGGCCCCATTGATTTTCTCTGGCTTAGCTTTGCCATCTGTTCTCTGGCCTCTGTGTTTAGGCCCCATGGTTTCAGTGGTTTCAGGGTATGAAGCTGCCTCCCAGCTGAACACTGGGAAAGTAAGCCTGCCTGGGTGCCTGGGCCTCCTCACCATTGGATGGGAATGCTAAGGTCACAATGTCTCAGGGCCAGCTTTTTTCAGTCTTTTAACACAGGCTGATGAAGGTGTGTATAACTGGCTTCCTGGATTCTTCTGACTGCTTGGCAGGGGAATTCACACTTTTACCTTTCCCTTTTCACCTTCTGAGTTAAAAAGTGCTAAAATGTTTTAAAATAAAAGTTGCTACTTTAAAACTTCTGAATCTGGATTTGGAATCTGCCTCCACCTGAACTGTGTGTCTGCAGTCATCTTGAAGAGAGGCCGGCTGACTGAGCGCCCCAGGACTGAAGGTTTTTACTTCCATGTCATCTTAAGATTTCCTCATTTTCCTCTTGTTGAATTAAGGACTTGGGGGGTTCTCCCCCAGAGGTGAGTTCTGGTCTGAGCTTATAGAGGTTAAATAAGCTTCCCAAGGTCACACAGTAAGTGTAAGACACAGGACATGAAGTAGCTGCTGTCTCCAATCACTTTGTCTCATGGCCCATAAAAGGGAGCTTAGGGAGGATTTGGAAAATGGCAGATTTAGGGACCAACCCATTTGTTTTACAGATGAGGAAACAGGGATTTGCCCACAGTAGCCCATACACTACCTGGCAAGTCCAGTGAACAAGCATTCTTCCCTTTCCTCTGGGCCAGGCCCTGTGCTGAGGTGATCTGCAGAGAGGCAGCGATGGGGTCCAGACCTCTGAGAGCTTCTGAGCTTTTACCAAGTGCCCTTTCCAGGCCTGTGCCCCAGAGCACTCCAACTTTGGCCTCACTTAATCCTCACAACAAACCTGTCAGGGGGGTGCTCTTGTTCTACCTCCACTTTATAGCTGGGGCGGTAAGTGTCTGGGGTCAGGATCTGAATTCAGCTCTTCCTGGCTCCAGGGCCCCTGGCACCACCTGGCTGCCTCCAGCTGTACAAACAAGGTATGGCCAGTGGGGATGGGAGGTCAGCTGAGAGGGAAGGCCCTGGGGAGACCAGGGCTGTGGCCACGCTGGGTTCCACTCCTCTGCTTCTCCCATCAGGCCTCCTGGCACGAGGCAAAGCTGCTTCTCACGGTTTTCATGTGTTAGAGAATGTTTGAAAAGAAATTCCAAAGTAGGCTGAATGCTGCCCCAGGAGACATGCTGAATGCAGGGTCCCTGAGCCCTCGGAGGCCTCAGGAGCCATGCCTGGGAATGATGTCAGTTGAGATGGTCTCCTGCTTGATGGTGTCCAACAGAAGGCTTTCTTCGAAGTGCAGTGAGGGGCAGTTATTGAATTACATTTTACTGGGAATGTCTCCTATTTGGGTATGACTCGACAGTCTGCAGTCTTGTGTGCTTTTTATCCACCCATTCTGCAGATGAGGAAACTTGAGTCTCAGTAAAGTCAGTGGCAGAATCTGGGTCTAGGAAATGCTAAGGAAGTCTTGGTCCTTAGGGCAGGTGAATCACCTGGTAAAGCCAGGGTTCTAAGGAAGTCAAAGCAATACTGATTTAGGGGATAGCAGTTCAGTGATATTTCAATTCATATCAGAAAGCATCAGAGCCAGTGAGGATGTCAGCATCTCGGTAGATGTTCCTATTTTTGCTGACCACAGGGCTTTCATATAGCGGGCGTTTAATAATTGTTTGCTGGTTGAATTGCATTGAGAGCTCCTTTACCTAAGTGGAGTTAAATGCTCCAGGATTGGCAGAGCCATTGGCTTCTAGCATCAGCTGTTTAGAATGATCTGTGTTTTGGGGGTTGCAGCTGGTTTTGTCCAGAGGGGGAGGGCTAGTGCCTGCTAGGACTGACCTGGAGAGAGTCAGAGTTCATCTTGGGATTCCTTCCTCCACCTTCTCCCTGCGGCTTCCCATAATAGAGCGTGTTGTTGGCCAGCCTTCTCTTAGTTAACAGCTGGTTGTGTGTCTGAAGAGTGCAGGGATATCACACTTTCTTCCCCGCCCCCCCATCGGTGTGTGGGGAGTTCTGTGTTCAGTTTTGGTTTCCACTGTGAGGTTTCATGAGAAACTGGAGAGATTTCAGAGAAGAGTCACCCAGAGGGTAGAAGGTTGATGCATTTGGAGTTGAGTCCTGAGCCAAGGGAGCTGAGGGAGGGAGGACAGAGCCCTGGGCTGGACCTGAGCTATGGGACCACAGGCAAGGCCTTTGCCTATAAGATGAGCAAATCAGACAAGGAAACATCAGTCATTTGTTGAGTAGATATTTATGGAGGGCTCCCCATTTATCAGGCACTCCTGTGCCAGGGACTAGGGACTTCCTTAAGACCTGCTTAAGAAAATGGCCTCAACTGCTGCCCCCAGTAGATTGGATGCACAACCTCATTGTCCTTCTTGCTGTTTCCCTGGGACTAACAGGAGACCTGCATTGTCCATCCCCTGGTGCTGAGAGTCTTTAAAATCAATCAGTCCCCACATTTGTGGAAGGGGAGCTGCAGGAGTAGACCCCTGGGGTTCCTGCCCTTGTGGAGCTTGTGGTCTAGGGTCAGAATCTTGGACTGGGACTTATGGGTTTGGAGGATCTGAGCTCCTGAGCTAGAGAAAGGACCATAGGAGCCATCAATCTCCGAGTCCCCTCAGATAAGGACACTGAGATACTGAGAAGAGTGACTTGTTCAAGGTCACCCAGCCAGGGAGGATCTGAAGCCAGGACTTGCTGATTCCATTCTGCCACACTGCCCTTAAGAGTAATTCAGTTCACTTCAGCTAATACTTATTAAACACTGACCATGTGCCAGACCCTCTGTTAGGCACTGGGGAGACCCCCCCCCCCCACTCTAATCTCTTGGAAGGATAGAATGCCTGTCCAGATCCAAGTCAGCGAGAACTTATTTGTGGGGGACAGATGTGAATACCTTGGGGGCTCAATGAAGGCAGAGCCCAGATCCAGAGTGACTGCTGGTCCAGCCTCATGACATGTGAGGCCTGAGCCCACACAGGTAGCAGGTGACCAAGCCAAGATTCCAAGCCAGTCTCCCCAGCTCTGGGTCCAGCACTCTATCTGGGGCACACTGTGCCATGAAGCAGTCAGGGAGCCTGGCTTCAGCTCTCTGTTTCTGCTTCTAACTCCCTAGTTGGCTCTGGGCTCCTCATCTGTGAGGTGAGAGAGCTGGACGAGATCAGCCAGCTGTAATGTTAATGGGATATAAGATCTTCCCTGCCTGGTGTGGAGCCCATCAAGGGAAGCTTGCTTAGGGGGGGCTTGCTTGCAGGAAGCCTTTCATGCCTTTTGTTACTTTATAATTGAAGGGTTAATCTGAAGTTAACATTTTGCTTTGGGGCTCACTCACTGGAAGAGTGTTCCTGTGGTTTGGCCAGATGAGTCTCAGGGTAGCCATTAAGGACCCCTCCCCTCCACCCCAGCTTTGAAAAACCTAGATGTTGGTGCTTCTCTGGTATTGCCTTGGTCAGACAGTTGGATCTGTTGATATGTGCTAATTTCTCAGACACTTAGAATTCCTGCCTGTTGGTCTTTTTTCCTCTGCTTGTATTTTCTCTGAAGTTCAGGGTGCTGACTTTTCCCCTGAACTAATGAATGTAATTAAAAAGATTGCTGACCCTTTGAATAGCTATCTTTCCTAGTAAAGCAGATCTAAGAACCTGTTCTAGCAGCCTCTTGGGTATGCCAGTGTGACTGCAGTTACATCAGCAAGGGTCCTTCCTCCTGGGCATGACTCAAGGGTGGTCTAGAAACCAATCATTCCATAGGATTATTAGTCTTTGATGGATGAGGAGCTGTAGCTAAGAGTGTAAGGGACTAGCTAGGATGAATGGGGAAGAAGGGGAATTCAAGCCCAGGTCTCCCAACTCCTCACTCCTAGACTTCTTTCCTCTGCATCTGCCTCTCTGAGCTCAGACTCATGCCCCGAGAAAGTACAACATGGCAGTAAAAGATGTGTACTGGGGTAATGATGGGCCAGGGTCTGGGCGCCCTTGGACAGAGCCTGTGTGGGGATGGGCCTGGACTCTGGACCACTTTCAGTGACCCCTAGCTGAAGGATGTGTGCAGGCAAGGTTCCTGATTGGTCCAGACAGGCCCCATCTCAGGGTGTGTGTGTGTGTGTGTGTGTGTGTGTGTGTGTGTGTGTGTGTGTGTGTATGTATGTGTGTATTCTCCCCCATGCCTTTCTAAGCAGCAGCCTCTCAGGCATCCATACACACATGGCAATGAGGTTTGCCTAGGGAGGGCCCTGGTCTAGCAGGTCTAGATTCCTTCTCCATTTCAGATGTCATAGACAGCATGCCATTCATGGCCCAATGAAAGTTATGAAATGTTCTGACTTTCAAGGAGCAAGTTGTCATAGTAATCAGGGGGATCCCACCACTTTTACCTCCCCCTATAATGAATAGGCAGGCCTTGAGTTGGGCCTTGTTGGTTACACAGGTTTTGAAGGTAGATTTAGTCATGAGTAAGAGAATGGTGATGGGGACAGAGGTTTTGAGGTGGGTTGGATTGGGATAGAATAGTAGCTGGAAAAAAAGCCAGGAAAGGTAGGTTTAGGTCAGGTTTTGAGGGGCCAAGGCTGGTTCGATCCCTTTGTCTTGACACATTGTGTCAAAGGTGACTGATGGCTAGAATATGGCCAGAAGCTAGACTCCCTGACATTCACAGCACTGGCTTGTTTTTTGTCTGAGCTAAACACAGAAACATAAATTCTAAGCAGGTCAGGGTTTGTTTAAAAGGGCCAAATTAAGCAGAATCACCCACTGCTCCTTTGTGTTCTCGCTCTCCTCCTGTTCGTCCTGTGTTCTTCAGACTTGTGGCTGCAGTGAGTTTGTGTATTTCCTCTTTCCACTTTCTCCCTTCTGCATCACTTCATTTGTCTTTCCCGTCTCGTTGAATTCATCACTTCTTGAAAAGTTAGAGACTGTCATAGAAAAGAGCTACCGTTTAGGAGGAACAGTGGTTGAGATAAAGCCCGAGAGACCCCCAGCGTCCATTCCCAAGGGCTCCAAGGCTGGTTCCTACGGTGTAGGAACTCGAGATTTTTGGGCAAGGGGGCACATTTCACATCAGTGTTATTACTGAGTTGGATGGAGTGAGAATCCTGATTGGAAGATGGCTATGAGAGAAGAGGGTTAGAAAACGGGGTGGGGCCAGCAGTTGGAGAAGGGTAGCATTGAAGGGTCATGTGAGGAAATCCAGGGACTGGAGGCAGGGTATTGTGTGAAGACTGTTGGTGGCAGAAAAAGTGATGTTGTCATCAGTCTATACTGAAGACCACCTGGGCAGAAAGAGGAAATAGATGGGAGATTTGGGAAAACTCCAAAGCCTGGCCCAGTGACCTGGTGTAGCAATGGTGGGGAGGCAGGTAGGGAACTGAATTTGCAGGAACTCTCTCTGTTGGAAGCAAAGCAGCTAATGACACTTGTCTTGCCTTGGTGGTGATTTCATCCTTCAAGTGATAAGGGATAATTGTATTCTGGAATGGATTCTTACCAGCTGGAAGGATCTGGTCATTGGGGTGGAAATGATGGACAACTTTGCTAGAAATGACCTCTCTATCTCTGAGTGTGTGCTAGAGAGACAGAAGAAAGCCCGGAAGAGTCTGACGCAGAAAAAATGAGGTAGTATCCCATGGCCTAAGGAGAATTCTGTAGGGATGGAAAGCTTTCAAATTCTAGAGACACCAGGAGCAATAATTGTGATGAAAAGGGAACCATGGGAATTGTCTAGAGAAACCTAGTAGCTTGGATTTTACCAAGAGCCATCCATACAGTTCCAAGTGTCCTTATGAGGCACCTTCCCACTTGTGGGCCAGGCACTGTGCAATTAGAGTGGATGGAAACAAGGGCCAGTAGCAAGAGGGAGACAGCTCAGAAGCTGATGAAAGCTCCAGGCAATAGCAACCCAGTGAAATGATCCTAGGGAGAAGAAGGTCATTCAGGCCACGTGGGGATCACTGTCCAGGGCAGCAACAGAGAAGGCAGAGCTGCCCAGCTCTTCACTGGTCTCTACTTGATCTGTAAAAGGGAGGATATCTGGGCTGAAGAGGTCCTCAGGTGAGGGAAGGAAGCCAAGTCCTCTGGCCCAGATAGGTTTCTCATGACCTGCAGATTTACTGGGGGAGTTATGGTCAGTGGTGTTGTAGGAGGTGCTGCAGGGCTAGAGAGAGGCAGGCGGCTCAACTTTTAAAAGAAGTACATGCCATGGAGTGCAAGTTATAGGCCAAGTTCACCTTGGACTCTTGGCAGAGTCCTGGGACGAATTATTAAAGAGCTGGTTAAGTGGACACTTGGAAAAGCACAATGTGGTCCCAAAGGGCCAAGAACAGGTCGTGCCAGCCTCAGCTCACTTTCTTGTGTCATGGATTCCTGGATTCCAGAACTTGGGTCAGGAAGGCCTGGCTTCCCATCCTGCCTCTCCCTCTCCCTAGTTCTGTGACCTTGGGGCACCTGCTTGGCCAGAAGACACCATCCAGGTAAAGTGCTTCACGAGCCCCAAGTAAATGGGCATTAAATGATCATTACTGATATCTTGTCTCTGCTGTGTTTTGGAGAAGGGTTTGTACACTTATCAAGGGTATGCTTGAAAGAAAGTATGGGGCGGGAAAGAGGTTTTTCTGATGAATTTCTGCAGCAGACTACATTTTTGCTATCACACAGTTTGCTGAAAGATGTGGAGAACGTAAGCTACAACCAGTCATTTTGATTAGGGAAAAAACCCCCACTTGACACTGGAGCCATCCAGACTCTATTCTAACAAGGAGTCTGTTTTGCATGTATTAAGATCATACAAGAAAGAACTTGGTCCAACAGTCCTCTGACACAGGGAGGGGGCTGTGTGTAGAGGGTCGTGCTGCTGTCCTGGATGGCATCTTGTGTGGAATCCAGATACCAAAGGGACGCTGACTATGGTGAGGTCCTGTGACTGAATAATGATGCTATGCTGATGACTGAGTCCCAAAATGTGTCAGGGCTTCCTCCGTGAGTCTGCACTGTATTCTTCCTGTCTTGGCTCAGACATAGAACTGCATGGTCAGTATGCTGGATAAGCATTGTAGATGGATGGTGAACCTGGCCCAGAACATAATAGGAAGAGAAAAAACTGCAGTCACCCCCACTAGTGGTGGTGTGGCGACAGACGTCATCCAGGGGATAGAAGGCCTGGGAAAGCTGTTGGGCTGGCCGGGCATGTATTGAGAGAGGGGGCAGAGACAGTGTGAGTACCTATCTGGTCCCCACAGGGCATCAAAAGCCCCAGAGGAGGATCTCTGACACTGTGAGTAGACCCTTGCTGGAGAATTCGTGGGAAGGTGTGAGCACAAATAAGTGAATTGTGGTCTGGACTATTGATGGGTTCACAGAATCGTGGAAGGATTGAAGGGGGAGCCCAGAGAGCCATGTTTCTAATTATTAAAGAGCATGACCAACTTATGTTCTTTTGGGAATTTCCTGCTTAGATCTTTTGGACAGCCACCCACCTGGAGATGACTTTTTATCTTAACCAATTTGTGATGATTCTTTTTGAAATGGGCTGTTGTTAATGGATGTGATTTCCCTTTCTGGTTTTCTTTTGCCTCTTTCTGGGAGAGCCCTTTCTATCAAGAACTAAATGTGTGCATGCATCCCTATATCAAAAATCTTACCCACACTGTTGATTTCAGTGCCAATTTCTTGTCAGTTCTGAAGCCTATATTGGCAGAATTGAGTGTTTGTATTTTGGCAAGGTAAGAGATGGCTTGCAAGCATAGGGCTCTCAGGCACATTGTCTTGTGGCTGGTTTCTGATGTAAGGCAGTCAACAGTCTTTATCGTGGACTTACAGGTGATGTGTCCACCAGTGTGCTAAGCACAAAATTGCTTAAGGGGGGCTGGGGTAAGAACAGGAAGAGACAAATGACCAGTAAAGGAAATTGAGTCCAGTGCTGATTACAGGCTTCTTGTATGTGCAGCACTCGGGGAGGCACTCTGGGGAATACAGTGAGAAGACGCGGCTCTTTCTCTTGGGGAGGGCATAGTTTACTCAAGGAGAAACGATCTTCCCCAAATGAAGCAGTTAGATCACATGGCCCTGACCACAGGAAGCATTGAGAAGGGAGGGGTCAGGGTCAGGGTCCTGACTTCTACGTTTCTTCCTGGCTTCATAAGGGTGACTTGCATATCCGAAGGTGGTTCAGTGGATAAGGGCACCAGTCCTGGAGTCAGGAAGATTTGAGTTCAAATCTGGCTTCAGACACTTGCTAGCTATGTGACCTTGAGAAAGTCACTTGACCTCTGTTTGCCTCAGTTTCCTCATTTTAATGGGTATAATACTAGCACCTACCTCACAGGGTTGTGAGCATCAGATGAGTTAATGACTGTAAAGTAATTAGCACAGTGTAAGCACATAGCACAGTCAGTGTTCCTTAATATTAGTTGTCATTATTCTCGATTATTGTGATGTGGGGGGGTATGTGAAGGAATTCTGCACCAGGGACTGGTCCTCCAAACCTGCTTGTTTTTGTTGGCTGCAGCATCACGGGCTTTTAATGTAGCAATGAGTGATTCACTTCGAGAAGTAGTGCTGCTTTTCTTTCCATAGATTCACAGCTTTTAGTTCTAGAAACAAGCTTAAGGTACAGAGGGCATCCAGGAGTGAGGCCCCTGTCCTCTTCTCTTCACCCCAGAGTCCTCCCCCCGCAGCGTATACACAGACACATCTGCTTCCTGGACTCTGGATGGGACTCCAGATGTGGTTCTCCCTTGCTAGGCTCATGGGAGGTGGGTGGTGGGTGGGGCAGCAAGGGGTTGAGGACCAGGGATTCTAGAGAGCGGCTAAAGAGAGCTCAAAGCTGACTGCCTCCTTGTGGAGGTGCTTGGCTTCCTCAGAGCTGTCCAGGGTTCTGAACTGCCTCAGCCTGAAATTCTTCCTGACCCAGTGGACCCCAAGTCCTTTTCTCTGGCTCAGCATCTGCTTACCTGGGGTCCTCCCCTCTGTGCATAAGCACTGTCTGCCTGGCTTGTGCTGTCTGACTCCAGCTCCCTCTGAGCTCCCTGCCTGTCTGCCCCAGCTTGTGTACACGTCTGCTCCCGATTCCTGAGGCGATTCCATGGCATGAACATGTCTCCCTTTCATTTTATAGCATCGTTGCTGGCCTCCTTTGTGTGACTTCACCCACATTCCACACCTGCCACAGCAGCACCCAGACTGGCTGCTCACTTCCCTGGTAGGTGATGTCTAAGGCTCATTCTAGCAAATCCCAGCTGTCTACCAGAGGTCAGAGGACTATTTAGTG
The DNA here is from genome assembly GCA_011680675.1 of Gymnobelideus leadbeateri. Taxonomy (NCBI): domain Eukaryota; kingdom Metazoa; phylum Chordata; class Mammalia; order Diprotodontia; family Petauridae; genus Gymnobelideus; species Gymnobelideus leadbeateri. The sequence continues at coordinate 380,744 of WOXC01007002.1, read as the reverse complement.
GTGGTCCTAGTTGAAGAACCCATCATTCATTTCCCTGTATCACTTTCCCTATCAGATGGCTTTTAAAAAGCTCAAACAAGAGTGCTTGCCCTCAAAACTAAAAGAATTGTCAGTAAAGTTTTTCAGAAATGGAAAAACTCATTTTGGATGGTGCATTAATTAAAAAGACCCTTAAAGTGAATGCCTCTGAAATTAAAGATGGAAAGGACTTTGGGGGTTGTCTGGTTCAATTTCTTCTTCTTACAGATGAGTGGACTATGGAGAAGACAGATAACATGACTTCCCAGGGTCCCTGGGAGGTTCTTATTCTGCTTGATTGTTCTTGTGGCTGTGTCCTTGGGCCATCTCCATTGGCAAAGACAGGTTGTTCTGGCTTTTTGTGTATGGTGGTGGGGATCTTCTTAGTGTTGTTATTATTAACCATAATTTTTATTCAATTCTGAAACAGTTTTCTGCTAACTTGCATTTTTCAGTACTGAGAGAGGTAAAGAAAAACCTGGATCAGATTATGTACAAAAACATCGAAAAGCATTCTTCCTATTTCATGAACAGCTGTATTTGAAATACAGTGTTTAACTCTGAATTTGGAGCCCATTAGCTTAGCAAACTGACTTAGCAGAGTGGGCAGCAGATCTGAGGCATCATCAGCCCCTTGTGGACCCCTGGGAAACTTTTCTTGTGTTCATTGGAAAATACCCAGAGGAGAATTTGGGGGTGGTTTCAGGAACATTAGGTGGCCAATCATGCTGGCCCTGCTCATCAGTCTTTGCTTCTAAAATTGGGAAACTAACCAGATAGCAGTGAACCTCAAAGAGGTGGAGCCTGGTGGAGTGATGCACTGAAAATAGACATGTCTGTGCTTTCGGTGGAGGGCACTGGTGCCTCTCCCTGTTCTGCCAACAAGGGGATGATCAGACCTTCCCTGGGAGGCTAAGAACAGCAGCAAATACAGGGCAGTTAAAGGTGAGGTGGGCTTTTTGTGGGGTGGGTATCAGGAAAAGCAGCAGCTTCATGCAGAACTTGGCGCCTGGCACTCAGCAGGTACTTAAAGTACTTTGTCACGTCCATTTTACAGGTGAGGAAACTGAGGCTCAGAGAGGCTGGGTGGCTTCCTGAGGCTAGATTTGAACTCAGGCCTTCCTGACTCTACTACACTGTGGCACCCTGGTGACTTGAAGTTTCTGAGCATTTGCTAGTCTGTCTGAGTAGAGACATGTTCGTATTGGGACATCTGGCCCAAGAAGGAGAGGAGGCGGCAGCTCAGCCTTTTCTCCATCCCTAGTGGGTATCCTGCTGTCTGCTTCTGGCAGGGGCTGGTTCCATTCCACCACCTCCCTTTTGGTATCTTTTCCGTAGGCTTCCTCATTAGCCTCTCATGGTTTTCAGCATCAGCGCCAGTGCTCTTGGTCACTGGCCTCAGGAGCCCAGGCCATGACTTTGCCTCTGTTCTCTGGCATCTGCTACAGACACGAGGGGTTGTGAGAATCTTCTTGCTATGATGCCTACTGTTCTTACAGACACTGGAGACATTGGAAATGTGCCCCACGGAGCATCATCAAACTGTCCTTTCCCTTCACCTCCAGCTGTGGCCTGTCCTAAATCTCTGGCCTTAGGCCACTGCCCCTTCCTCCCAGTGCTCGTCAGCTAAAGATGGCAGTGGTGGCTTATTAACCCTACACTCACTGTGAGATGGAGACTAGGGACCTCATTCCCTGCCACTAACCTCTGGTTTCTCATCTTCTCCCTGTCTACCCTTATCCCTTTGTCTTGGGTTTAGGTTGTGGCTGGGGTGTGTCGGGGTCCTGGGAGGGGTCTTAGAATTTCAGACTTCTCCATAGTTGGACTGAGATGGAAAAATGACCTTTGACCAATACTGCAGTTCCTGGAAATCAAGTTGGTTAAAGTAGATAGGCAGTGGGGGGCATCACAGTGCATAAGGCCAGGTGTGGAATCAGGAAGACCTGAGTTCAAGTGTCACCTCATCTTCCTGAGTTCAAATCTGACCATAGACACTTACTAGCTGTGTAACCCTGGACAAGTCACTTCACCCTGTTTGCCTCAGTTTCCTTATCTGTAAAATGAGCTGGAGAAAGAAATGGAAAACCATGCCAGGATCTTTGCCAAGAAAACCCCAAATGGGGTCATGGAGAGTCCCTCATGATGTACAACTATCACCAAGTCAGATAATTGTGGGTATCATTTTTAATCATGATCTGGGCTCATAAAAATCTGACTTTGGGTGGATGATTTTTTGTTAAGTGAATCCTTTTTTTTTAAAAAGTGGTTTCCCCACCGTTTCATTCCCAGTTCAACTGCTTTAATCTCTATCACCAGCAGGATTTGGGGGGAGGGTTCCTTTGATCAGGGGATTGTTAAAAAGATAAGTCTTTGGAGGACTTCTTTGTTTCCATTTGCCTTAATTAAGTCAATGGGCGATTTCTGTACTCAAAGTGTGTTCTCTCTACTCCCTTGCACTTGTTTAGGGCCTGGCTCTTGGGTTCTTAGCCCATCTGGCGTCCACAGAAGCCCGTGGATCCATTCTCATGATCACAACATTCATAATTCAAAGAAATGATGACTTTCCACTAGAGGTTACTGAAAGTAAAGCTGTCTTCTTATTCCCATCCAACTTCACGGAGCTCCTGGGCATCTCCCCATGACCTTCCCTTGGGAGTCTGGGGATCCCAGGTTGAGAACCCCTGACCTAGAGTAGTTGTAAGGGCTGGGGCAGCCTGACGGTGCCCAACCTGGTACGTGTGATATGGCAGAGATATTTTTAGCTTGAGAGCCCAGGAAATCCCCTGCTGGTATGTGGCATCCCCAGCAAAGACCTGGGATGGTTGATCAGGGGGTTGCGCAGCAGGAAGGGCCAGAGTCTCCCTAGAGAGGGCCATGAAGCTGTTCAGGGAGGGGTCAGAGTATGGCAGGGAGGGATACTTGTGGCGGGTGGGGGGGGGCGATCTCTGAAAGGAAGTGGGCTTTTCAGATGTCCTCCCTGTCCATAGCTTGGGGCTGGGGAGGGGCAGGCACTATGCTTTGGAGCAGGAGGAGCAGGAGTGGTCAGCTGGAAGTGGTCACCAAGGAGTTGGAAAGTGGTGGGAAGGAGGGGCCCAGGGCCTGGCTAGGCTTGCCTGGCTGACAAAGAAGGGCCTCCTTCCCCACCCCTATCCCCACCTCCCATCACCAATCCCCTCCTTCTGGAGTCTGTTACTGCCCTTGTGGCCCCCCTCCCCCTCCAGGAGATCCCTGGAATGATAGGGCGCAAGATTTAATTTAGGAAATCTGCCCCCAGCCACCCCCCAGGTCTCTGGCCACCATCCTGGGGGCAGAGAACATCCCAGACTGTTCTTTCCATGCCTCCTCAGGGAGCTGGCACTCCTTTTCAGTCATCTAGCTTAATTTCTCTCACTTTTTTGGTGGGAGCCATCGGCTGTGCATTTCCTCTGCCCTTCTCACTGTTGAAGGCCATGTATTCTTATGTGCGTGTCACTGTACTTTTCCCACCCCTTCCCCCTTTCTGGAAGAGACTCCAGTAAGGCCCAGAGGGCCACCTATACACGTTAGGAGCCTCGGCCTGCTGGGAATCTGTGTTTTTACACTGGGTGTACTCTGAGAGTTCAGCTTAAGTGAGAGGCGCTATGTCCAGTCCAGCCAGAGGGGGTGAGGTGGGTGAGCACCGCGACAGCCAGTGCCCTTGCTGGCCTGGCCTCCCACAGGACTGCCTTCATCTCCCAAACGGGATGGGGGTGGGGAGGTTCTGCGGAGCTGCTACCTGTCCATCTATGTTCATTGTGGCCTTGAAGTCTTCTCAGGGGGTCTGAGCTGGGACAAAAAGTATTCCTTCTTCCTTTTTATCCAGATCACCCCTGTGTCCTGGACCAAACACCTGCATTCCAAGGCCATCTCCTGGGAGCTAATCTCTGTACTCTTCTGGACTCTGAGGCCCTTTGGCTAGGGGGCCTCTCTGCTTTTCATCCCAGCCATGGGGTATCACTAATAGCTAGGGTCTAGGATCACATGACATGCCACAAAGCCCGGCTAGCAGATCATCTTCTGAGGCCTCTGTTCTCACTAGGGGACAGAGAAAGAATCTGAGTTAGAGGCAATCTTTATTTCTACATTGATTCTTAAGTGAACGATTTCTCATGTGTAGGGCGCCCTCCTGGGCCAGATGGCAGGAGATTGGGGGCAGGGGAACCAGCCTCCAGCAACAGGCCTGCTCCTCCCTCTCCTCCCCAAGACAGAGGGAAGGGGGGATAGGATTGCTCTAGAACAGTCTTTGGAAGTCGTTTAGCCACTCCCGTTCAACCCTCGAATGCTGATCACGCCAGAAGAGGCTATGTGTAAGGCACGTGTGCACAGATGTGGGGCGTCGGGGGGCTTTCTCAGCCCCACTTGGTCTCTGACTTTTGGTTTGAGTTAGTCTTTCTGGGGAGATGATACTTTTATGTAAAACAATCCCCCACATTCTTTTTAAAAATTTTGACTGCCAAAATCTCTTTCTGCCTTGCCTCTCCCTGATAAAGGCTATACGTGTGCAGTCATGCAAGCCATGTCTCCATACCAGTCATGTTGTGAAAGAAAACACCCCCCCAATAAAGAATGTTAAAAGCAGTCGGCTTCGACACGCATTCACCCTCCATCACTTCCCCTTTTCCCCCTTTGGATAATGTTTTTTTCCAATTGTGTTAGTCTTTAGTGCTCATCATTCCTTTGCCCTCCCAGGGCATGGGTCACGTCCCCCCTTGACATGTCTGAAGGTCACAATCCTGTCTCAGGGACATCACGATGTCCCTCTTGTTTGGGAAACAATTTGTCTCCTTCTTGGTTTGGGTCCCATAACCTACAGGTATTACTGCGTGTTGCTGTCCCTGATGCCTTGAATCAATGCTTTAAGATTTGTAAGATACTTCATAAACATTACCATGGCAGGTAGGTGCCTAGTGTTATCTCCACTTTACAGTTCAGGAAACTGAGGCAAACGAAAGTGAAGTGACTTGCCTGGGGTCATACAGCCAGTGTCTGAGGCAGGATTTGAATTCAGGTCTTCCTGATTCTGCCTTGAGCTCTCTATCCCCTGGGCCACCTTGATGCCAGGGATGAAGTATCAGATGTCAGAGGATAGCCTGGCTGAGACTCCTGGCGCCTGAGCCCTGGCCAATACTTGGGGGATTTTCAAGTGAAGAGATTGTCCCACATTAAGTAAACCACAGCCAGATTTATGTTCTTCCTAAGTTGGACCTTGTCCCAGCCTGGCTGTTGTGAAGTGGGGCTCCCCTCAGGAGAGGGAAAGAGAAGCAAGTTTCTGTTTAAGTGACCCATCCTCCACATATAAGCCTCCAAGGCCTATGCACATCTCATTAGGCATGTGCTGGAGGGGGAAGGGCACTCGGAAGGTCCTGGGCTCCTGGCCCGCCTCCCCCACCTGCTGGCTGGGTGACTCAACTTCTCCCATCTTCAGTTTGCTCAGCCCTAAAGTCAAGGGGGTGGAGAGAGATGGTCACAGAGGTTCCTTCAGAACCGAAGGGCTATGGTCCTGCCTCATTTTCCCATGGTTCAGTTCAGTGATGTGAGATCGACCCCTTTGTACCTGTTATGCCCTTTAGGCCTGAGGAGCAAGTCCAGGGAACTCCAAGGAGAGGTCATTCCCTTTCCCAGTGCAGGTCAGTGGCACCTCTGCCACTTAGGGTCTCGCAATGGGTTGCTGAGAGCCCCGAGGGATGAAAGTAACTGGCCATGTTGTGGTGCCCTCCAGCCTCCAAGGCCAGTTCTCAGTCCTGCACAAAATGCACGCTTTGGTCTTTCTGGTTATTTGAGGGCAGGGTCTGGGTCCCTTTCCTCCAACTCCAGGCCAGGGCTCAGCTCTGAGCATACATGAAATAGGTGTTTGTCCAGGTGGGAAGGTTTGACCTACATGCCCCAGCATTCCTTTCTTAAGTGCTGGGTAAGGTAGATGAAGTCTAACCAGGACTCATTTCCACTCCTGCCTGTGACTTGGGATTATATACAGTATGAAAAAGTGCCCCATGTTTTCAAAAAATGAGAACATGACATCTGAGTCACAGAATCAGCTCATCCACCTCTCTGTGCTGAATTAGCTTCCAGGCCCCACCCAGCTGTGTTGGAACACAGGATAACCCCAGATGTCCGTGCTGGCAAGGACCTTTAAGGCATTAGCCATGCAGTGCGGTCTTCTTGCCTTAAAGATGTGAGACTGAGGCTCATGGGTGATGAGGAGGGGCTCTCCAGTTCTGGGACAGCAGCGCGACTAACTTAAAAACCCCGCAACGTCATTAGAGTTTATTTTACTGAATACTTGAAGGCAGAACCAGGAACAGTCAGAGAAGATGGTTTGTAGTCAATGTAGGGGGTGCTGCCTAATGCGTAGAGTTTTCCCCAAGGGGATGGGTTGCCTGGGAGGCAGTAGCCTTCCTCTGTTAGTCAATCAACAAGCATTTTTCAGGACCTGCTTCATGCCAGGCACTGGCTGACCTACTGAGAGATTCAGGCAGGACATCCACGTGTATGGGTGTGTTCATACATACACGTGCATATACATACTGTACACTCACATGCATGTACTTCTGTACCTAGCAGCAATGTCGAGGGAATAGTTACCAGTAGGTACACAAAGGAATAGTGGCAAGGTGACTTGGGGGGCAGGGTTAGGGCACTGGCAGTTGGGGGGATCAGGACCGAAGTCTTGGTGCCATTTTGGGGACTTTGGAGCCCTAGATTGTGCTAGACAGCACCTCAGACCCTTTCCATTGTGATGCTGTGATTTGTCATTCCTCTCTCCTTTCGGGGATTACTTATTCAGCTCAGCTTCATGTGAAGAATGAAGGCAGTGACTGTCCTTTCTCCCTTGTCTCCTCTGGGAGTGCTCCTTTTAGTCCTTCAGACTGCATCTGTGGCATGTCTGTGAGGTGCCAGCCCTTGTACTGGTGGGGGCACAGAGACAAAAACACAACAGTGTCTGCCCTCAAGGCACTTCTGTCGTATGGGAAGAGAACAACATGTTGGTGTCCATAGATATTACGGCTTCCTGGGGTGAGGGCAAATGCAGTCAGGGCAGGCACCCTGTTGGAGGTGACCCTCCTACTCTTATTTCTTCACCATTCTCTCGCCTGTTACCATATGAACATGCACAGACCTCCCCAGGCTTGCAAGAGTGTTCCATTGACCCCGTCATCCCTCACTCTCTCCCCCTCTACCTGCTCCTTTGCAGCCACGCTCTCAGAGAAAGCCAGAGAAATCCCCCTGTGCTTGCCGGCTCCCCCTCTTACACAGCATCTCTTCTTGATTGGCTCTTTGAAGGTACTGAGGACTAAATGCTGAGCACGTTTTTCTGAGTCCTGTCTCCTCTGGCAGATGCCCCCTTCATCACTCCTATTCTTTCACTTAAGGTCCATGTCCTCTGTCCAATGGCTCATTTCCCACTGCCAACAAAGACGCCCGAGTCTCCCCATCCTCAGAACCCCCTCACTGGATCCACCTGTCCCCAGATGTCCCATGTCTTGCTTCCTTTTGGTGACTAAGCACCTTGCGGAGGCTCTGCACCATGTGCTTCTACTTCTGACCCCCATGGAAGCTGCTCCCTCCAGAGTGATCCATGATCCCTTAAATGCCAAATCAAATGTTTTCCCTCTCATTCCTCATCCGCTTGACCTCTTTGACACAGTTGGTCACTCTGTCCTCTTTGATACTCTCTTCTCTCTAGATTTTCTGGACACTTCCTTCCTGGTTCTTCTCCTCCATCTCTGACCGTACCTCCTGTCTCCTTTTCTGAATCCTCCTCTAGGTCTTGCCCTGTAACCAGGGGAAGTCCCTTGGGGCTCTGTCCTGGGTTCTCTTCCACTCATTCTCTACACTCCTGATAACCCCGCCAGCTTTCGAAGCTTCAGTCACTGTCCCTCTCATTCCCGACTCGACCAGCTCCAGTGACTCTTGTTACCTCAATGATAACAGATGAACTTTTGCAGCTCCCCCCACCCCCAACCACAATCGATCTTTCTAGCCTCATCAGACCGTCCCGTGCTCCTGCCAAACTGGCCTTCACTGTGGTCCTCACTCAGGACCCTCATCTCCCATCTCTGTGCCTTTGTGCTAGCTATCTCCTTGCCTGGAATGCCCTCCCTCCTTTGTGTCTTGTGACTTTACATTTGTGGTGTGTGTTTTTCTTGTATATCCTTTAGATATACTTGTATATCCTTGTATATCTCCCTTTAGAATGTCAGCTGCTTGTGAGCAGGGTCTGCTTTATGTTGTGCAATATTTGGCACATAGTAAGTGTTTGAGAAATATTACATATGACTTCACTCTCCTTGTGTCCATCTTGCATCATTTTCCCTAATTCCGGTCTTCCAGATTTGTGACCTCTAAGCCATCCTCCATCCTCCCCCACATCCAGTCTGTTGCCTAATCCGGCTTCCTCACAGCTGCCAAAATCATCTTCCTTAACACAGAAGTCAGACTACATCACTCCTCTCCAGAAGTGCCCGTGGCTGCCTTTGTCTCTAGGATAAAATATAAGCCCCTCATATTGATGTTTAAGCCCCCTCACTGATGTTTCTGAATTCAGGACAGCTAAGTTTTAGAGAGCTGGGATTCTCAAAAGCATGTAATTCTGTATTTTCATAACATTTTATTTATGTGTTTAAAATACTGAGTGACTGTAATAATAAGCAGCGAATACTTTCAGGGTTATACTAAACATTTTGGAGGGCTTTTTGTAAAATAAATGCATGATATATTATTACTATGGACCAATATATTGTGATAGTGATTTGCAAGCTATCTGCTACTGATTCATCTAACTCCTTTAATTTTTCTTAAAATACTTCCAACAGTCTTCACAGATTTTGCTTGGTATTATGCATATCTAAAAATGTTGTTTAATAAATAAGAAATACTTAGTAATATTTACAAGGAATTGTAGCCCCTAGTGACTATTCAAAGACTGGAAATGTCAGCAAACATCATTGGGCAGCACTCAAATAACATCATTCAGATTTCTTAGCAAGATTAACACCACTGCATAGAATCACCTGTCAAAACTGTCAACTTGAAGACTTACTCTGCTTCCAATGCTTATTTCTCAGAACATCACTCATAGAACTAGTATAAGTATACTATGCATGTAAACTTATTAATACTTACTATATTTGCAAAAATGACTGTTATTGGCATACCATGAGCATATTAACATGTTAACAATTACAAGCCAGATTGATGGACCAGCTCATGCCAGCCTCTCTCTCCCATGTTCCCTTACTGGGTCCCAGAAATGTTAAATTTAACCTTTGATTCTGTGTATCCATCAGTTTTTTCTGCTCTTGCTTTTAGCTTGTCATTACTGGATTTATTCAGACCAGTAATATCTCTGTAGTGATTGTTAACCCTTAAATCTGGCCAAATTATAGTAGTTTTTTTTTTCTGACTTCCTGACTAATTTTTCTCATGATTTGGGGTTTGGAAAGACACAAATATTTCCCAAGAAATGGCAGAAAAGAATTCCCACATGGAAATACTAGTTCTTATATCTGAGTTTCGACCAGGAAACGCTATTATGCTTCATGTGAACATTATTGGGTAGCAATTATGATTGTAAACAAAAGCAAAAATACACATGACAAAAATAGATAAGCAGGAAAACTATAGTAGGCTTAAAGTACCATAAATAGTGAACCAATATTAATACTTCTCATATATACACATAATACATACATACATATATGTGTGTGTGTATACACACACACACACACACACACACATATATATATATATATATATATAAAACAGGTATACACATATATACGCATGTACCTGATGGCATAACATCTAAATACTTAAAAGTTAATCAAAATACAGGAAGAAATAATAGTGAGGGACTTCAATGTATTCCTTTCAGGTATAGACAAATCAAAGAAAAAAAAAATGCACAGGGAAGAATTAAGGACCTGAACAGAACTTTAGAAAAGTTACATATGACAGTCCTCTAGCAGTTATTAAGTGAGGACATAAAGGAGTTTATATATTTCTTAGCTGTTATATCACTTTTATAAATATTGGCTATGCATTAGGGCATAAAATCCTCACAAAGATATGCAGAAAAGCAGAAATAGTTTTTTTTAAAATCCATATTGACTACAATCTGATAAAAATTCTATTAAATAAAGGGCTTCTAAGGAAAGAATTAAAAATTAATTGGAGTCTAAATAACAATCCTAAAGAATTGGTGAATCAAAGAAACATTCACAAAAAAATTAGAAAAGTTCATCAAAGAAAATGACAACAGCAAGACTTACCAAAACTTGGCGGAATATATCTCTACACGCACTCATAAATAAGCGAGAAAGAACAGGTCGGTGCATTGGTGCTATGACAACAACAACCACAACAAAGGTAGAGAAGCAACACATGAAAAAGCACACAAACCCCAATGAGCACCGAAATGGAGATCCTGAAGATCTGAGAAGAGAAAACAAGAGAGCCCCATAAAACAGATAAGCAGTTAGCTGGCCTGACTAAAAATAGGTAAAAGAAAACCAGTGTGTTTGTAATAAAAAAGAAAAAGAATTCACAATAACTGAAGATGAAATAAAGGAAATTGTCAGACTTATTTTGTCTAATTATATGACAATAATGCTGAAAACTTAGATAAAATAAATATTTACAAAACTATAAAATACCCAAATTAACAGAGCAAGAATTTAGTTATTTAAATAATCCAATCCTAGATAAATTACACAAGCTATAAATGAACTCCCCAATTAAAAAACAACCAACACACACACAAACCTAGCCGTGTGACCTTGGGCAAGTTACTTAACCCCAATTGCCCTCCAAAAAAAAAAAAAAAGCAATAATGTACACATTTTGGGGCGGCTAGGTGGCGCAGTGAGTAGAGTGCCGGCCCTGGAATCAGAAGGCCCTGAGTTCGGAGCCGGCCTCTGACACTTAATCCGCACAAACAAAAACCTAGCCGTGTAACCTTGGGCAAGTTACTTAACCCCAATTGCTTTAAAAAAAAAAAAAACAACCAACAAATCAGGACCAGATGGATTTACCAGTGAATTCTATCAAACATTCACATAACAATTCCAATAAAATATAAACTGCAAAAATAGAAAAAGAAGGGATCCTTCTAAACTCCACGACACAAATATGGTCAACCCAAACTAAGAAGAGGCCAAAGAAAGAAACTGTAGACTAATGGTGCTAATGAACAGTGATACAGAAATATTAAATACAGTACTACCTAAGAGGCTCCTAACAACACATTAAAAGTTTAGACATTATGACCAGCTTTTTATACCACGATTGTAGTTGTGATTCAACACAAGGAAAATTATACTACAAAGGGCCATCTTAATAACAAAGAAGACTGAAAATCATATGATTGTGTCCATAGATGCTGGCAAAGCATATACCATAATCCAACACATTTTTATTAATTTTTTAAAAGAAAATGTAAGGATAGATACACCTTTTCTTGATTATGGTAATAATATCTTTCTAAAACTAAGAATTAACATTACATAAAATTGGAAAGGTTAGAGGCTTTTCCATGAGGGTGAGAGGTAAAGCAAGAATTTATTATCACCACTATTACTTGATATTCTTCTGGAGTTGCTAGCTATGGCAATAAGACAAGAAAAAGATATCGAGAATAAGCACAAGGGAAGAGAAAACAGGAAACAACATTAATATATATATATATATATATATATGTATGTATATGTTTGCAGATGATATCTTTTAGTGAACTGCAAAGAATCAACAAAAAAATCTATTGAAACAATAATTTCAGAAAAGTTGTGAGATACAAAGTAATTCACATACACTATCAGCATTTTTATTTCTGGCTAACAAAACTGTGGGAAGAGATAGTAAGAAACATTACATTCAAAATGACTATTGACTATATAAGATACCCAGAATCCTATCTACCAAGACCGATAGGAACTATACGAATGTACCACAAAATGCTTACAGAAATACAGAACTAATGGGAGAAATATTAATTGTTCATGGGCAGGCTGTGCTAGCACACACACACATAAATTTATTTTCAATTCCAAATTCTCTTCTTCTCATTCCTCCCCCACCCACCGTGAAGACAACAATACGATATCAATTATTCATGTTAAATCATGCAAAACATTTCTATATGTGAAAATATTTTTTAAGATAACAGTACTGTCTAAATTACTTATTTAGTGCCTTACCAAACTATAGAGTTTATTTTACAGAGCTAGAAAAAATCGTAATGAAACTCAACTGGAGGAACAAAAAATCAAGAAATCGGGAGAAAAATTATGAAAAAAAGTAGGAACGAAGGGGGTACCTAGCAGTTCCAGATCTCCAGCTTTTCTAAACATCTGTAACCAACAAAGTCATTTGGTGCTAGTTAAGAGGTAAAGAGGTCTTCCAGTGGAAAAGATTAGACATGCAACATAGAGAAAGAAATGATCACAGCAGCATAGTGTCTAATAATCCAAAGACCACCCCCCACTGGTGGGGGTGTTCAATCACGTCTGACTCTTTGTGACCTCAGGGACCATAACATGCCAAGCCCTGCTATCTTCCACTATCTCCTGAGGACCCTAATGGTGTAAAAATTAATTATTTGACAAAACAAATCCTAGGAAAGCAGTCTGGCAGGATTTAGTTTTCGATCAACAGCTTGTATCATAAGTTTCAACTAGATATATGACCTAGTCATAAAAATGTAACATCATAAATAAATTAAAGTAATAAAGAAAATCCTTTTCCTATCTATAGATAGAAGAAGAGTTCATGACCAAACAAGGGTTAGAGACCATGGCAGACGATAAAATGGACGATTCTGATTATATAAATTAAAAAAAACCAAACAAAACAAATTTTGAACTAACAAAACCAAAGCAGCTAAAATGAGAAGGAAAATAGTTACCAAGGAGGGGAAAATGTTATTGGAAAATTCATTTCCAAGATATTTAAGGAATTCAGACTTTAAGACTTAAGAACTGTTCCCACAATAAATGGTCAAAGGACACACAGAAGTTGATTTCAAATAAAGACATCCACACTAGCAACAACCATTTGACAAAATGCTCTCAATCACTACTCTGGGGTTCCATATCACATCAGGTTGGCAAAGTTAACAAAAAAGGGAAAATTACAAATATTGGAGAAGCTGTGGAAAAATAGGCACACTTTAATGCAGTGTTGGAATTGTAAAGTGACCTGAGTGTTCTGGAAAGCAGTTTGGAAATGGGCTCCCAGCATCAGTAAGTTGTACATGCCCCTAACCTAACTGTACCATTACTGGGATGTTTCACTTGGAGATATCAAAAAGGAGGAAAGGACCGGTTGGTACAGAAATATTAAAGGCAGCTTTAGAATTGGAGACTTGGGGTGTGCATTGATTGGTAATAACTCATTAAAGTAGGGTTCACGGATGTCCTGGAATCATATCACACCATGGGGAGTTCTAGAAGGGAGGGTTTTAGAAAAGCCTTGGAGGACTTGCATGAACTGAGACAGAATGAAAGGGGGAGAATTGAGAACAATTTATATAACAACAACATTGCAAAGGCTTGAGAACTCTGATTGTGCGATGACCGATCACCATTTCAGAGGATCTTACCCACCTCCTAATGAGTGATGAAGCTGTAGAATAAGACATTCATTTTCAGACATGGGGCAGGAATCTGTTTGGCTTGACTATGCATATTCATTACAAGGGCTCTTTCTCTCTCTTTGGTTAGGGAGAGGGATCCAATGGAAAGAGTTGAAAAAAAAAAGAAAGGAAAAAAGGGTGGGGAGGGGAGATACACAATCTATAAACAAATATGAACTCTATACAGGATAACTCAGGAAATAATGAATAGAGGGGAGGCACTGGAATGAGGAGGAGTTGGAGAAGGCTTCCTGTAGGAGATGGGATGTTATTTGGGACTTAAAGGAGACCAGAGAGATCAGTAGTTAGAGCAGAGGAGGGCGAGGGCTCCAGGCCTGAGGGATGGCCAGAGAGAGAGATGGAAATCGCCAGGAGGCTGGGGTCACTGGATTGGAGAGTCATGTCAGAGAAGGCTGGGAAGGAAAGGAGGGGCCAGGTGACAAACAGAAGGCTTTTTATTTGATCCTGGAGGCCACAGGGAGCCTGCAGCTTACTGAGTAGGGGATGACATGTCCAGAGCTGTGCTTTAGGTGTCACTCTGGACAGAAGGGAGGCTGGAAGGAATCACAAACAAGCCGGGTGACCCTGAAAGCAGCACACTGGATCTATTTAGACTTAACTTGCCCTATAGAGATGGATAGTTTCACAGACAGCCCATTTTTCTCTTCTGCTATGGATATAGGCATAATAGTTTTAGTTGGTGTTTGTTCAGAATTTTAAAAACAGCAAAAAATCTTGCTTTGGACCTAAGTTTTCTGGGCCATTGCATGTTAAGCTTCCTCAAACACTGTCTTCAAGACTGAACTCAGCAGCCTCTACTCTAAGAACTACAGAGGCCCTGGCTCCCTGGCCTCTTGGCTCAGGACATTCCCTGCTGCCTTGTCTTTCCTCCCATCTGGCCTCCCAGCCACGTCCAATCTGTGCTCCTCTCAGCTACCAGAGCCATCTTCCTGAAGCACAAGAGTGACTAAGTCATCATCCCATCTTTCACCGCCCACCTGGTGGCTGCAGATGACTTTTTGGGGCACTTATGTCCTGGTCTTCTCCCTGAACCTCACCTTTGACATTCTGTCCTCTTGACCTCTAAGAATTCCGAGCTTCCTCAGAGGTTAGACCAAGGACTGAACCTGTGGGAGATGATGTCACCAAGAGGAAGGTGGAGAGAGAAGAGGGCTCAGAGTCATGCCTGGAGTGGGGGTGCTCACTCCAGCTGTGTTCTGGGTGATGATGCAGCCAAGGAGGCAGAGGAGGAGTGAGTCTTTAGAAGCAGAGGGAGCTCCAGATGGAGGAGAGCTGAGAACAGCTCCTTGTATTGGGGCAAGCCACTTCTCTCTGGGCCTCAGTTTCCTCATTTGTAAAATGAAGGGTTTGGGGGACAGTGGCCTGGAAGGGCCCTTTTAGCCCTTAGTCTATGTTCCTGTGATGGGCAGTTAAGAAATCACTAAAAGGAAGGCTTTATGCTTAATTGCAAGGGGTTGGTGAATGAGTGGAAGGCGAGGAAGTGGTGGCAGGGAGTGCAGACAGATTTTTCTAGAAGCTTGGCTGAGAAATAGAGGAGAAATGTAGTGGGGAAGCTTGAGGGGTGAAAGGGTTTGTTCTCAAAAGGCTAGGGGAGACCTGGGTAGTTTGCAGGCAGCAGAGCAGGAGCCAGTGCAGGCGGAGACTGAAGATTGGAGGGCTAGGGTGAGTGATGGGGCAGCTGGGAGAGGGGGAGGTTTGACTGAGCTGCATTGGGTTTTGCTTTTAATAGGATAGATTAATAAATATCAAAATGCACATGCTAGTCATGCATACACCTCCCTTCCCCAGCCTTTTGACAAACAAAACTGGCCTTTTCTTGTGTCTTTAAGAATTGCCAATGGACATTGTAAATATTTGTCCCTGTTCACTTCTTAGGAGGAGACATTGGGGACATCGGGAAGGCATCCTGTATGCCATGGGCAGCTCCCCACAGGATTGTGGTTGGTCAAGCCAGGGGTCTCACTGGGGGCATTCACTAGGGGGACTCAGCGGGGTATGGCTGGCCCTTTCTGGGACATGCAGAGAATTGGGAGAGTCCCTCCCAACATTTACTTTAATAAAGCTTTCTTAGGCCTTCTTCCACAGGGATCTTGTCCAGCTCAGCCTCCTTCCTCTACTGAAGAGATGTATTTAACCCAGATACTCTAATACATTGGCCATCTCATCGATCTGAATGATGCTCCCTCCATGGATGCAATTAATCAGTCAAAAGGCCTTTCAGTGCCTACCCTGCCTCACTGCAGATGCAAATATGTGAGAGAGGCAGCCTTTCCCCTCAAGGAATCCACTCTGTCCTAGTTCAATGGTTCTCAGAGAACAGCTCGAGCACACCTAGGGGTCCTTGAGAGCCTTTCACAGGGTCCTTGAGGTCAAAACTGGTTTCATAATAATACTGGGCCCTATTTGTCTATTACTTCTCCCTTGTCAGAGTACATAACTGTGTGAGGCCTGATTTTCTTCATATACTTTTTTTTTTTGCTTTTTGGGGGGCAGTTAGGGTTAAGTAACTTGCCCAAGGTCACATGGCTTGGTTTTTGTTTGTGTGCATTAAGTGTCTGAAGCTGGATCCGAACTCAGGTCCTTCTGACTCCAGGGCTGGCACTCTACTCACTGCACCACCTAGCCGCCCCTTCTTCATATACTTTTACAAAAACAATATATCACAACAGATTGAATTCAGAAGCAGATAGATTCCAGCTGTTTTCTATTAAATTAAACATTAAAAAGACTTGCAAAAATATGTTAAAAATGCTACTCTTTTCATTAGTATTTTAGGAAAATGATTTTCCATAAAATGTTATTTATGTGAACATGTAATAGATTATTAGTCTAAAATGAATGTTTTGAAATTCATTAGTTTTACTTTCTAATATGGAAACTATCAACAGATATAACCTACATAAATAAAAGATCTTGGGGGCCCTCAATAATTTTTATGAGTGTAAAGGGGTCCTGAGATAAAAAAGTTTGAGGTCTACTGTTCTAGAGGGAGGGGGAAGGTGGGTAGGGAAGGAACTTGAGGATTAGTTAGTCCCAGGGGATTGGGAGTAGAGCCTTGGGCCTTTGCGATGCAATACTGATACTGTTTGGAGTGAGAGATGAAAAGTGGTTTGGGACCAGAGGGTGAAATGTAGATTACATCCCATCACATCTATTCCCTCCCAGCTTGGCCTCTTGTCCCAATGCTTCATGCCTCCAGTGCCCTAGGTGCTGGTGGCACACTTGGTTAGCGTGGTTTTTCTTCTTTCTCTCACCCCTTCCAGCCCATTTCCAATCCCCTGTCACAGAACTGAGGCTCTTACCCCTTATGTTGCCTTGGGAATAACTGGCAGCTCAGTGCTCCTGCCCCTGGACTCAGAGCAGGGTCATCTTTGGTCTTTGATCACAGTTCCTATCTGACCCTTTGGCCTGGCAAGATCTTACATGGGTTGGGTCTGGAAAGTCATCATTTGAATGGCTTCATTTTGTCTTCCCCAACTCCAAAACAGCCCTGCCCATTCCCTAAACTGCAAGCCAGAAATTCAGGTACCTGTATTCAAAAAGAAGGAAAAACCATTGGCATTGTGGAGGCCAGAGGCTCTTCTGTCACTTTAGCCTAGCATCTCTTCCTTCCCGTTCTCTAGTCCCTTGTCTAGTCAGAAATAAACATTAAAGGGGGAACAGTTATACTGACTTGGGAGTTATTCTTTTTGTTGATTATTTCCCTTTTCACTGATTCTCTATTAAAAGGCAGGAGCAAGAAAGTGAATCACACTGGTCGATTGTCTTGCTTGGTTTTTTTTTTCGCTTGAATTCTTTCTTGTCTTGTTTTCTTCCCTCCCAGTTTGGAAGAGGAAACATAGACACACAGACATGGACATAGCCATGGAAACACACACACATACACACACACACACACACACACACACACACACACACACACTTTTCCCTCACCCTTATTACTTCTTCCCATCTCTATAAAGCTTTTAGAGTGGCTAATGTACACAGCAATGGTATCCATGAAGAAAGCAGAAGGGAACAGGTAGCTTTTTTTTTTTTTTAAAGCAATTGGGGTTAAGTAACTTGCTCAAGGTTACATGGCTAGTCATTATTTGTGTGTGGGTGCTCATTTTCTGAGGCCAGTTTCAATCTCGGGTCATCCCAACTCTGAGGCCGGCGCTCTTACTCACTGCACCACCTAGCCGCCCCACAGGTAGCTTTTTAAAGGCTATTTTCCACTGAAGGTGTGATGGGTGTCTCTTGGTTACCAAAACAAACAAATGAGAAAAGGAACCATTGTTCAGCAGAGCAAAGTTCAGTGTAAAGGCTCGCTGCCAACCAGATGTTTTCCAGGCGTCTGTAAAGATCATATCCAATTCCTTGATAGACACACCCATAGAGCTAATGGTGCCTGATGGTCTTTTGGTTGTCAGTATCAAGGGGAGCTGGGAAACATTGGTCACCAAAGGGGTTGCTCTGCCCAGGTTCTCCAGAGACCTTTGCTTGCATATGATATTATGTTGATTTCAGTGAGCCCCCAAATTAAAAAGGACCCCTACTAATACCTATGTCTGCTTGAGGTCATTCTAGCAATCCACACTGGAAAAACCAAGTGGGTGAAGAGCATGTATTGCCCAGACCAGAAAGTGCATTTGGAAGGATAGCAGCTAGTTGTCACAATGGATAGAATGGTCAGGCCTGGAGTTAGGAAGATATGAGTTCAAATCTGACCTCAGACACTTACAAGCTGTGTGACCCTGGGAAAGTCACTTAACTAACCTCTGTTTGCTTAGTTTCATCATCTGTAAAATGGGGATCATAATAGCACCTCCCTTCCAGGGTTGTTGTGAGGTTCTAATGGGATGATATTTGTGAAGTGCTTAGTACAGCATCCAGCCCATAGTAAACTCCATGTAAATGCTTGTGATTATTCCTGTTAGCCATTGTGGACAGCCCCAGTGATTGAGTCATCAGTATATAGATCCTGGGCAAGTTCTCCAGATGGACAGTTGAGCCTGGGTCTCTAACTGGCAAACTGAGAAGTTCTGACCTCTGACCCCTGCTCTAAAATACCCTTTCCTCCCTCTGAGTGTTCCAGAAGACCCCAATCTCAGAAGAATCAGAATTCCAGGAGACCCAATGGGAGCTGCATGGAGGGCAGGAGAAGGGGCACAAGACATCAGGGATCCTCCTGAGTGGCCAAGGAGGGCACCGGCTGGGTTCTGCAGTGGTATCTGAGAATTGTATGAAACAAAGGAAGGCCTCTCATGGAGTGGGCAGATGCTCCCCCTTTCCAGAGGATTTGTGGAAGGGAGCAGACAGAAGGTACCCCAAATGAGAGGCCGTGGATGAGTGAGGTGTGGGCTGGACTGGAGGTCTGGGCAGTAAGCTGGTGCACCCTTCGAGTTCTGCTTCACCTCAGGGCTGTGACGTTGGCATTTAAAAAAAGAAATGTTTGGATCGCTGTATTTCCATGTAACCAGTTTCCTTGGCAATCCATGTGTTTTATTTTATGCATTTAAAACCATGATCCTGAGAAGAAAAGTCCTTGGGTTTGCCCAGACTGCCTGCCAAGAGATGTAGGACACACACACACACAAGGTGAAGAAACTCTGTTTTAGGCTGTGGTGTCTTCACTGGCAAAGGTGAGGAAAATCAGGGTGTTGTGAAGGAAGTGCTTTTCAAAATGTCAAGAGCTGGAAATGTAGTTGCTTCCTGCTTTGGGGATGGCAACGTCCATGGACTGTCCCAGCTGAATCAGTTGCCAAAGAGGCATGACACAACAATGACCCCAGGCTTAGAAGCGAAAGGCACCTTGGGCTCAGCTTATCCAAAGTGATGCCAGAGAGGCTAAGGGATGGCATGAGAGGAGAAGAGCTTTGGTGTTCCAGTCTTTTGCTGGAGTCTTCTAAGACTGCCACAGCAGAGCCACCAATCATTTATGCCTTGCCCAAAGGATAATTGTATCTTTTAAAAGGCAGAGGACCCTAGATAAGGGAGCTTTGAGTCCAGGTTTGGTTCTCACTAAGTAGCAGGAATTTCTTGCTCAGGTGGGAATGATTGGCTCCATCTGTGATAGAGAATTTTGGAGAGAGGAGAGGAAAGTCAGCCAGAGGCTGGTGGGCCCCTGAGGGTTGGGGAGAGCAGATTCTGGGAAGCACAGAGATTAAGTTAAGATTCTAGGGACTAAAATTCTGCTTGTGAAGTCAGCCCAGGAGTGAAAAATGGGTAGTTGTTTCAACATCCAATATGGATCTAGAAGGAACACTCCTATCAGCTTAGATTGGAAAAAAAAAAAACAAAAACAAAACATGGAACCAAAGACTGGAGACAAAGTGGGGGTGGTGGCAGCAGTCCTTTAGGAATAATAATGGGAGAACCAAAGCTTAGAACAGGCAGACACCAGCAAGGAAGGTTCAGGTCAACAAAAATCTGAATTAAAAAACCTAGATTGGCAAATGAGGAAAATGATCAATGTTGGTGGGGCTGTGGGAAAAAAGGCACACAGACACACTGTTGGTGGAGCAAGGAAGCAGAAAAAAAGGTCCTTTATGCACAAAAGTCTTTGTGGTGGTACAAGAAAAACAGACAACACTCAGAAACGGAAGGGATGCCCATCAATCAAAGAAGGGCTGAGAAAGTTGTGCCACATGAATGTGACGGGCAGACAGCTAATTTCAGAAAGATGTGGGAAGACTGGTACAGAGCAGAGGAAGAACTAGAATAATCTGTGCTATAATATCAATATTGTAAAATGAATAATTTCAAAGACTTTAATAAACTGACGAGTGAAGTGAGCAGAAGAACCAGGAGAACAATTTACATGGTAACAACAACATTGTGAAGGCCACAAGAACTATGATCAACACAATGACCATTCATGATTCCAGGGGACCGATGACGAAACACGTTGTCCATGACAGAAGCACAGCAGATCCAGAGGGCAGAGTGAAACACGCACTTTTGTGGACAACCATTGAGGGAATTCATTTTGTTTGATTATAAATATTTACTATGGCAAAAAAATCTAGTGGAAAAGAAAAGAGGGTCTGAGCAGGGCAAGTACTGCCCCTGGGGCCAATTGGGACTGGGAGAGCCAGCAGCAAACCCAGATGGATGTGGAATCCTTTTGCTAACACCCAGCTGGGTGGGGAGATGGTGAGAGATCCCCATGTGCTTGTGGTGAGTTCCAGTCTCTAGGCCTAGAGGGAATGTGTTCTCAGGCACTAAAACATGCTGCTGGATGTGACTGCTGAGCTTCTGCCAGTGGCTGTTGAAGTGTGTGGCAGGGACAAAGAGAAAATGCTTGGATCACCAAGGAAGGGAAGACAATTGAGGGAGTCCAGGATGATAGAGCCATGAGTCTCATTCTGATTCTTGGTGAAATTCTCAAATGCAGGTAGATTAAAGGGACGAAGACCACAGAGAGAGCCCAGCCTTGGGGAGAAATGGTCACGACAGTCATCTCACTGATTTCACTTTTTATGGGGTTAGTGTCCTCAGAGATGAGAAGAAGGAGGCAGATATATTTGCCTAGATTTTAACAAAGTTGTTGGCTTTCTCTCCTATGCTATTCTTCTGTGATGGGAGCTAAGAGAGACAACCATGTGACAAGGGGACTCTGGGCCTGGCTGAATGGCCCGTCCATCGTGGCGTGATGTCTGCTTGTGGACGGAAGTCACGGTGCTTCAGGGATCTATGCCATTTCTCATTTTTGTGAATGAGACAGGCACGCTTTTATAAAAATTTGTCCAACTTGAAGTTGGAAGGGGAATGCTAAAACCTTGGGATGACGAAAGCAGGGCCCAGAAAGATCCTGCCAGGCCAGAAGATTGTGTTGAATATAATAAAATGAAATTGAAATGGACATACATTTTAAGGCTTAAACTTGAGTTCCAAAGTCCATTTCATCTTCTCATCTGAGGAAGATTTGGGGGTCTCAGTGGACTGCAAGCTCGGTGTGGGCCAAGGGTGTGGCATGAAGCCAACAAAACAAATGCAGACTTAGTAGAGGGCAGGAGAGGAGAGGCTGTGATCCAGTCGCACTTTGCCCTAGAGGACTGTGTTCAGTTTTGGATGCCACATTGTAGGAAGGAAGCCATGGTGGTGGAGAGTCCCCAGCTGGGGCCAAAGGAGGATTGACTAATGGACCAGCTCATTGATCATGAAGCTTTTATTGACTGTTTGCTATGGCCAGTCACATCCCCACCCTGGGGAGCTCAGAGTCTAATGGTGGAGACAGTTTGCAGATCACTGTGGACAGACAAATTGGTCAAAGTGGCAGGGGGTCTCAGAGCTGAGACATTAGTGGTGAGTTCACTGAGAAAGGCCATGTGTAGAAGGTGGGATCTGAGCGAATGATGGAGGAAACAGAGGTTCCACCTGAGCACATCTGTGTATTAAGCAATGCCAGCCAATTGCCCAACAAACAGGACCAGACCCCTTCCTCAGCTCAGGCCTGGACCTCGAATACAGGTGTAGATAATCAAATAAGAAAGACCCATTAATGGAAAGGAGATAATGCCACGTTAGGCAGTCTAATTTCTAATTGGAGGAAGGATGAGGGACTTTCTGCATTGGGAGGGGGAGAGTGAATAGGTGTAGACACCTGAAATCAGAAGAAAAGGTGTCCCATTCCCCCCAGGTGTGTGGGAACAGTTGGAGGAAGATGGAAACAATAACTGATTGACCAGTAGGAACCAGTTCTCAGATAAGACATTTGAGGTGCTTGAGATGTAGAATTGTGAGGAAACTCCTTCCATCAGTCTTCGGGTCTGACTCAGTTTCTGGTCAGCATCTTCTCATCTCTTAGTTAGCAGCAGGGGGAGTGGTCCAGCTTCCCAACCAGGCAGGGCTAGGTTCAAACAATGCAATAAGGTTTTCTCCCAATTCCCCCAGTTGAATGAAGTTTTCTCACAAGGCAGGATTTGGACTAGATACATAATTAAATAGAAAGGGACTGAACCAGCTCCAGAATTGAGTCACAAGATGAAATCAGTGGGGCTCACTCAGTTTCCCCAATTAATCTCTTGCTATCCTAGTCCCCTCAATTCCCTCAAACTGAGTCTTGAAGCAAGCCAGGGAATCCAGGGGGTAGAGATGGGGAGGGATGGGCAGTACAAAGGCCCAAGATGGGGAGATGGAAACATTGTGTTCTAGAAATAGCCAGGACAGTGTTGCTGAATCCCAATGACTTGGGGGGAGGGGTGGGGGGGAAGGAAGGGAAAGGCAAGGTGTTGGAAGCTTGGGAAGGGAGGAAGGCTTTAAACGTCAGAGGGAGGACTTTGTGTTTGAGCTTGGAGTTGAGAGAGCCCCTGGAATTCACTGAGCGACCTGTTCAGGCGTGTGTGGCAGGATGCGTCTGGGGCTGGGCTGGGCTAGAGCCTGCAAGCCTTCAGAAACCAATCAAAACATTTTCAGTGTGAGCGTTTACACTGCAAAAACGGGGCTTGTCTCATGGACTGTCTGGAGTCATGAAAATGATAGAGAAAATGTGTGATGCAGATTAAACTGAGAAGTGCATTCTGCATATATTTTCCCCTAGAGGTACAGTTGTTAAACATTTATTAGCACACCCCTGACTGCAGTGGAGAGAGACAAGCAGAAGGCAAGAGCCCAGTATGAGGTGGTGAAGGCCTGTGCCAGGGTGCTGGCGGCTGCCATCAGGTGGGGTAGATGAGGTCAGTGCCAGTGGAGAACTGAAGGTTTGGCTTGTGAGCTGGGCTGGCTGGGAAGACGTTTGAGAGGACAGGGTTGGGGGATGAGGGTAGGAGTGGGGCAAAGACAATGAACTCAGTTTGGATGCATTGAGTGTATGATGCCTGGGGAGCATCTCACTAGAGATGTGATGGTGATGAGGGGCTGTAAAGGCACAGGTCAGGAATCACCTGCAGAGAGAGCATCCCTGAGGCCCTAGAAGTTGGGCGGATCACTGAATGAGAGTGTGCTGATGGAAGAGAGAGTGGGCCTGGGCCAAAGCTACCCTTGAGGCACTCTGGCAGAGTGAGGATGGCCTCTGTTGACTTAGACAGAGACAGGCAGCCTCATGGAGGTGCCTTCCACCACAGCCTGGTAGGGCTGAATTTTTTTTTTTTTCTGAGGGGGGAAGGCAAGGCAATTGAGGTTAAGTGACTTGTCCAAGGTCACACAGCTAGTGAGTGTGTCAAGTGTCTGAGGTTGGATTTGAACTCAGGTCCTTGACTCAGGGTCAGTGCTCTATTCACTGTACCACCTAGCTGCCTATTGGTGTGAACTTTAAGGCAAAGTTAACTACAGATGCCATTTATATAATATTGCCAGATAATGGTTTGCTGCTCCTGGAGATTTTAGAACTAGCATTTGATCTCTTGAACACATAGGAAATGGTCACAGATTCCTCCCAGGATTCTGAGGTAGAGAGACAGCTGTGGTGTATTGGCACAAACATCTGGTTTTGTGTCTAGTTTACAGCTTGGTCACTTACTCCATTTGTAACCACTGGCCATGGGGAAATCATTGGAGTTCCCTGGGCTTTAGGTTCTTTTTAAAAAATTAGACTTTTTTTTTTCAATGATGAAATTTTTTTTTCTTCTTCCCACCCTTACCTCCATTGGGGGTAAAAAAAGAAAAAAAACCCATCCTCCCAGCTTTCCCTGAAACCACCCCCTTCATCATTTCTCATGGCACAATGGCATGTTATTTCATTCCTATATCAGAGCTCGCTCAACATCCCCCAGTAGATGGGAACCCCCTTCATTTCCTGTTCTTTACCATCACCAAACCGTTTCTGTAATAGATCAGATCCTTTCCCTTGTGCTTTGGTCCCTTTGGGGTATAGGCCTGGACTTTTTGGCCATAATTCCAGATTGCCTTCTAGAGTGGCTGTAGCAATTCACAGCTCCACCAATGGGGTAAAGCCATTGAGGGTCACTGGGGGCCTCAAACCCATTGGTGACTTACATACCCTAAAGCGTGTGAAAACTTTCCCCAATGGAATGGGGAACAATTGGTTCCAGTGGCCATGAAGGTGGTTGAAGCAGGCACTGTGGAGTGCTTGGAGCTTGGTCAGACTTGGAGGACGCCAAGGTCACCCAGTGCACCCTGGGCCATCTCTGGTCATTCAGACTCTGTTCTTGTCACTGGCCTTCAGTGACTAGAAGAGAGAATGAGGCTGCCAATTTTGTGCAACTCTGCCTCCCTTAAATCCAAGACATCACCTACCATGTCATCACCCACAATATCATCACCCAGGATGTCATCTATCCTCTCTGAAAAGCAAGAACGAACAACAGCAGTCAAGGAAACTGAGGCAGAGGTGCATCACAACTGATAAATGTCTTTAACTGGATTTAAATTCCAGCCCAGCTTTCTGTCCCCCACACCACCAGCGCCCTCTCAATTCAGCCACTCAGCCTCAGTTTCCTTATCTGTAAAATCAATAAAATAGCACCTATCTCCCAGGGTTGCTGTGGGATCCTATCTGCACAGGACTTTGCAAATCCTCGAGAGTTGCATGCATGTGAACCCTGGCTGCTGCTGCTGGTGGCAGCGGTGGTCTTCTTCTCTTCTCCTCCTCCTCCTCCTTTTTCTCCTCCTCCTCCTCTTGGGCTTTGCTGTTGTTCATTCCTTTGATTTGTTTCTCTCGCTGTTTCTCATGTCTCCCTATTGTCACATGTGTCTCTAGAAAGATGTCCAATCATAGTGGTGAGAGGAGTCTTCTTTGCTTTACCCTTTTTTAAAATAAAGAAATCTGTTTCTCCATTGTATAGAATGTCAGCTTTTGGTTTCAGAGAAACATCTTTTTTATCATATTAGAATTTCCCCTCATTTAACTATTCTTGTGACAGTTTTTTAACAAGTGTTAAGGAGTATTATACCTCGTGAGAAGCTTTTATGGCATCTGCTGATAGGCCGGTGGGTTTGTGGGGCTCTTCTTATTTGTATCAACTTCCTTCCCAGTATTGGCTCATCCTCGCATCTCTGCTCTCAGCCCAAGTCAGCCGGCCATCCCACCATCCCAAGTCAGCTGGCAATCCCACCATCCCAAGTTGGCTGGCAATCCCACCATCCCAAGTCAGCCGGCCATCCCACCATCCCAAGTCGGCTGGCAATCCCACCATCCCAAGTTGGCTGGCCATCCCGCCATCCCAAGTCAGCCGGCCATCCCGCCATCCCAAGTCAGCCGGCCATCCCGCCATCCCAAGTCAGCCAGCCATCCCGCCATCCCGCGTCAGCTGGCAATCCCACCATCCCAAGTCGGCTGGCAATCCCGCCATCCCAAGTCAGCCGGCCATTCCACCATCCCAAGTCAGCCGGCCATCCCGCCATCCTGGGCAATGTTCTTTGGTCTTTTTTCCGTGATTGTATCTAACGTTTTGTTCTCCAAAGTCATTAGTGATAGAGGCACATCACTGTATCTTTGCTTTATCCATACTAAGCCCATATTTTTTCTCATAAAGCTTAGTGGAATTATTTCTTCCACAGTCATTAAGAATAAAACAGTGAATCTGTAGTGATATATCTATGCGTGTTTCTTTGTGATCATTTAATTTTTTTGGGGGGAAGGCAAGGCAATTGGGGTTCAGTGATTTGCCCAAGGTCACATGGCTAGTAAGTGTGTCAAGTGTCTGAGGCCGGATTGGAACTCAGGTCCTCCTGACTCCAGGGCCGATGCTCTATTCACTGCACCACCTACTGCCCCTGTCTTTTAATTTTTTAAAAACAGGATTGAAATAAGGGCACAGGAGGTTGGACATTGGCCTTCTCTAATTGATTCTTTTTTTCTTTTTTTTTTTTTTTTTTTAAAGCAATTGGGGTTAAGTAACTTGCTCAAGGTTACACGGCTAGTCATTATTTATGCGTGGGTGCTCATTTTCTGAGGCCGGATCTGATCTCGGGTCATCCAAACTCCGAGGCCGGCGCTCTTACTCACTGCGCCACCTAGCCGCCCCTTTAGGGCAATTGGGGTTAAGTAACTTGCCCAAGGTTACACGGCTAGGTTTTTTTTTGTTTTTGTGTGGATTAAGTGTCAGAGGCCGGCTCCGAACTCAGGTCCTTCTGATTCCAGGGCCGGCGCTCTATTCACTGCGCCACCTAGCCGCCCCTCTCTAATTGATTCTTGAGGCCAGGCACCACCTAAACCTTCAGCAGCCAGAGGAGCTGAGTTTGAATTTTGCCTCTGCTGCTTAGGACTTGGGTGACCTTGGGTGAGTCTCTTCTCCAGGCCTTGCTTTTCTCCTCTGTTAAAGGAGGGGTGGGCCAGATGCTTTCGAAGGTCCATGTTGGGGTGCTCAAAGCTCAGAAGCAGGCAGGGTTCGAGCGGTCTTTGCTGTGGGTGGGTGTAGTAGGGAAAGCGCTCTGAGAGGTTATTTCTTACAACTACCTCTGGGAGTGTTTGTCAGCGAAGCCTCCAATTGTGGGCTACTCTTCCCTTCTAGCAACTGCTTCTGGCAGTCGGGGCTTTTGAAGCTTTATTTTTAGCGCGTTCTTCTAAGTATGGCAGCATTTAGGACAGCTGTAATTTATGCTTAAGTGTGAATCAGAAGTAAGACAGCGGCGCTGTGGCGCCTAAAATAGGCCTGAGCGTAGGCCTTCCCACCTCTAGCCGCCACTGCGCCAGGCGCATTAAGAACCATCCCCTTGGATGTCCGGAGGCCTCTCCTGTCAGGCCAGTTCATTTTAGGCAGAAGGCTTGATGGCGCTTGTGGGGGCAGCAGATTCTGCTGCCCATTTTCAGATTTGGCCCTTTCCCTTGTAGGGTGGCAGGGGAAGGGGAGGGCACTGGGCACTGGAGTTCTCCCTGGCTCCTTCCTTTGCCAGTTTTCTGTATCCCTGTCACCGCACAGGGCTGTGGACCAAGTGAGGACATGCCCAACACCTTGGGCTTCATGGTGGGCCACACCCACTGGTCACTGAGCCTCAGGATGCACTGAGATGCCCTCCCCCTTGGTGGTGGCTTGCTTCAGCAGCTCAGGCATTACACACATACACACACACACACACACACACACACACACACACACACACTACATACCTACACACAGGCACATGTACACATGCACAGATTTCAGCAGCTGATCCTGACTCCCCATTAAGTGAGCCAGCATGAGTCATTTATGGATGGTTCCAGCCCATTGTTTCCTTTATTCCGTGTTTCACGGAGCTGGTGGCTTTCCAAGGATTATCCTCAGACTTGAATTGTACACACATTCAAGGCAGAATTGAGGCTTTGGAGAGCTCGCCTGTAGTAGTAGTGGCTTTGGGGAAATAGTTTGAAACCCCTCTTGTTCTCCTCATTGACATCAGCCTTTTCACTGCTTTTGAAGTGGGTTTAAAATGTGGAAAAATCCCTTGTGGCTTCTGAGACCCTTCTCCCTGCACGCCAGCAACCGTGTGCTCCCATTACCATTACATCAGGGAAAGCTTTGCAACCAAACGTTGAGTTTGTGGTTTGTGTTGATGTGGCTTTCACTGTCTGAACCTGGCAGAGGAAGCTTGGACGTTTGGGCATCGTCACCAAGGAGAGGAGTGTTCCCCCCTCATCATGGGGCTACGGTGATGCCAGGAGTGTGAGAAGCCAGAAGGAGGGTGACAGAGGGAGATGAGAGACCAAGGACGGTTCTGGTCAGTGTCGGCATGGGGTCTTAGCAAACTCAGGGACATTTCTCAAGCACCCAAAGGTCTGCAAAGCACTTTACAAATAGGACCTCATTTGGAACTCACAGTAACCCAGGCAGACCTACTCTGCCTAAGATGGATGTGGGGGAAGGAGTGGGGAGGGGGACCCGAGAAGAGTATTTGTCTAGGCAGCCTGTCACTGAGTCACTGGGCTTAGGCAAGAAGAGAAATGAGTGCTCTCAGGTGCCTGGTGACCAGCCAGCCCCAGCTCGGGCCCTAGTCTGAGGCCTGAGGGCTCAGGACCTTTCTGGCCCTTCCTCACTCCTCATTGGACCTGGGGACTTTCTCTCCCGTACCTAGCATTTCTTTCCCTGGACTTTTTGGAGCAGAGACTCAGTGCCCACTGACCCCAGCAGTAAATTTAGACATCAGGTCAGGTCCTGAGTTTCTGTCTTTCTGTTATGCTGATAATGGCAGGCCTAAGGTGGGTGTTGCCTCCACCCCCCCCAAATTTCAGGATTGTTGGGGTGTCTGCTTTGGGCTGCTCATTCCTCCAGGGGAGGTGCCTGCTTACAGTCTTTGAGATGCTATATAGCGTCCATCTCGGACTGCCCAGACTGGTCCCTCTTGCTAGCCTTGTCCAGGCTAGGTTCAGATGGGCTTCCCCTTTGAGATCCACGGGTCATTTGCAGGCCCTTTCAGGGCATCACAGTAGATCTTGACGTGGTAAAGTTGTATGTGTTGTACTGAGCTCAACCAGAGGAGCATCTTGGGTTTACATCCCTGTCCCTGTGACCCTGGCCAAGTCACTTCACTTTTGCCTGCCTCAGTTTCCTGGAGGGGCTGGATCTGGTGACCTCTGAAGCCCCTTCTAAGCCCACATCTAAGCTCTTATGATACGTCTTTTGGGGTTAGGTATCCGACGTGCTTGTGGTTGCATTAGCCCTTTGCCCTGATGATCCTTTCCTCCCCACCTCTCCGCTTGGCTCTCCCAGGGATCGCCAGTCCTGAAGACAGCTCTGTCCTGCCTGTCTCTCCTGGCAAGTCTAGGCACTGACCCACTGGAGCGAGGGCCGTAATCTGAGCTGGGAAGGGACCCTCTGGGGCCACTGAATCACGGGGAAACCAGGATCTGTCTTGGCATCTACAGACTATGAGCTGACCTGAAGGTCAGGAAGACCAGTGGCATGAGTCCCCAGACCCCAAGGTCACTTTCTGAGAGGAGAAGGCGCAGAGCAGGGGCTCCTCCCTGGGAGTCACCTTATGCTGATTGAAACGGTAGGCTTGGTGCCTCCTGCCTTCTGGCTCCTCACGGTGCCCGGACAATGAAATCTCAGAGCTTTGGTCCATGCTCGTCCTCCTTGACCCTCTTCAGTCTTCAGCCTGCTGACCAGGCCCTCCTCTGGAAGTCTCCCCCTGGCTTTCCAGGGCTCTTCCGCTGCCATCTTGTCAGCCAACTTTCCTGGATCACCCTCCCTCAAGGCAGGAGGCTCCAAGGCTCTGTCCAAGGCCTTCTCTCTTTGTTCCTTCTATATCTCCCCTTAGATTAGCCAAACTACTCCCAAACCTCTCTCCTGCCCTGGTCTCCTTCCTGACCTGTAGTCTTGGGTGGAATGAAAAATAAATGCTGGTGACTCCTCATCTTGCCAGCTGCCGAGAGGGCATTTCTGTGGGGAAGCCTCTGGGCCTCCCGCATCGGCACCATGACAAGGACAGTGACAGCCAGTGGTGACCGGTGTTTGTATGGCCCCTGAGGTCTGCACAGCTCTGGTCCTGGGTTCATCTCTGTTGATCTTCACAACCATCAGGGGAAGCAGGTGCTGTGGTCATCCCCATTTTACGATGAAGGAACCCAATTCTCCCAGTGACTTACCCAGGGTCACACACAGTTAGTGAGAGTCTGAGGGAGGGTTTGACCTGAGATCTTGCTGGCTCCAGGCCAAGCACTCTGGGCAGTGTCCTGTCAGCTTCCTTTACATGAGTGCAGTGGAGGTCATTCTCACCTCCCTGGAGTCCACCGTTTCCCTTGTGTCTCCTCTGCCCTTTGAGGCAGACCCTAGAGTCCTCCCCAGGCCTTCTTCATGGCCTCTCAGACCTGTTGGTTCTGGCCTCTCTTTCTCCGGGTAGGATAGAATGGCTGCCCAGCCTCAAGTCAGTGAGAGCTTATTTGTGGGGACAGATGTGAATACGTCAGGGAAAGCTCTCGTGGGGGCAGAGCTCAGATCTAGAGTGACTGCCACTCCAGCCCCATGATCTTAGAGATGGGCACCTGAGGCCTGAGCCTGCGTGGTAGTAGGTGACCAAAGCAAGATTCCAAGCCAGTGCTGACTGCACCCCTCAGTTGGGCTCCTTTCCCCTGGTGTCTGGACCATAGTGGCAGCTTCTGGATCGGTTTCCTTTTGTCATCAGCTCTTGCTAAGCCACACCCCCACCCAGCTGCCAACTTTGCCATCCCAGTGCCCTCTGAGCTCCGGGGGCTCCATAGGGCAGGATAAAAATCTTCAGAGGAGATACCCCCTCAAGCTGGTGCCTGTTAACTCCTCTGACTCCCCTGGGGCACAGACTGCCCTGCTGGCTCCTGGCCAGAGCTTGGGCCTCCTGCTGTCAGCTCCATTCCTCCTCACCTCTTCCTCCTACAGTAGCCTGTCCTGACCGCCACCCCAATTGTTACTTGGCTTCCCACTTGCCTGGTATTTGCTAACCTGGGTCCCTGAAGACAGGGACCATTTAATTTTGTTCTTCTGTCTCCAGGGCTTTGTAAAATGTTGGTGCTTAATACATGCTTATTGAGTTGGCCTGTGGGATTGAGCTCTGGATAGCTGGATATTATGTTCCATACAAGGAAACAAGGAAATGCAGCCAGGCCCTGTTTAGTGCTTATTAGGAATTCCCCGGGAAGTCGGTGGCATTATTCAAATTCTCTGCATATTTCTAGCGGATTGGAGCCAAAGGCCAGAGTTCACAGAACTGTCATTGTGGACAGGGAGAGTTCAGACATGTGTGACTTGGCAGATCTGTGTTTCTTCCCTGTGGGCCCCACTCTGGGGATGCTGATCAAAACTCTCTGTACCTTGAGTAGACTCCATATGCTAGAACCCTGGATCTGGAATCAGGGGCCCTGAGAGGCTCCCAGCCCATCGGCATGACCTCAGCCCAGGGCATTGGATCACACCAGTCCTCAGTTCCCTTGGCTGCAGAGTGAGGGCCTGCACTAGTCTGAGGTTGCTTCCTGCTCTCAACCCTGTCTGTCTGTGATGTTCCAAGGAGATCCCATAGGTGGTGAGGGTTTGAGGCAGGGTTTGATCTCTGTTCCACCGTACCACAGCCCCCATAAATTCCTGAGGGGGCTGGGACTACTGCTGGTCAGGAGACTCTCCAAGCTTGCCCAGAGCCACCCAGGGTCCTCAGGGGCTCCCTGTGGCTCAGCTGGGACCAATTGTCACCATTTGCTCTCCTGACTGCATGGTCACATCAGTGTGGTTGCCCTGGATGGAGATGTTAATGGAGGGTCAGAAGGATGCCAGGAAGGGGGAATGGCAAACATTTTGGAGTCTTTTTTCCATTTTCTTTTTAACCTAAAAAGCACCAGATAAAATGAACATTTCCATGATGAGTGGTGAATAGAAGCAAATCGTACATGAATCTCGATTCTGTAGAGCTTGACTTTCTTTGTGAGTAGATCATAGATCATACATTCCATGGGGGACTTTCAAGGCTGCCCTGCTTGTCTGGAATTCCTTCTGGCCTGCCGTTTCAGGTTTTGGGGGAGGGAATACTATGTCTGGCCTCCTGCTTTATTCCCCTGCAAACCAGAAAGGGAAAAGCACCTTGAAACAGCTGGGCCTAGTCAAACAGAAAGAAACCCTGCATTGTCTGTGTTTAAAGTCGACGCCTTATTCTGCAGCTTGGGCCCAGCACCTTTGTGCCAGGAGGTGCCGGCATGCTTCATCATTGGAGCTCTTTTTGTCTTATAAATGAATGAAAATCAAATCATCTCCCTCAATCTCTCCCCCAACTTCACACACATTAAAACAGGAGAACAAACCCTTGTTCCGAGCATGTGCCACCCCCAGGCCATCATGCCTGTGGGCCTCTGCACTGAGGGTGTCCTTAGGTTCCTCAGAGTGGTTTGCCTTCACAGTACCACTGTCATTGTGTGAGTGGTTCTGCTTTCTTCACTCTGTATCTGTTGGTACAGATCTTCCCAGGCCTCACTGAAGCCATCCTTTTCAACATTCCTCATGAACAATAGTATTCCATCACATGCACATGCCATCATCTGTCCAGCCATTGCCTCACTGCTGACCGACCTCTTAGCTCCCAGTTCTCTGACACCACAAAAAAGAACGGCTATAAATCTTTTTGGACGTACAAGTGCTTTTTACTCCTCAGACCCCTTTGGTGGAGAGACCTAGTCACAGGTTCTTGGGGCCAAAGGGCCCAGTGGCTTTTGGAGCACGGCTCCAAACTAATTTTCAGAATGATTGTGGCCACCAGAGCTCCTTCAGCATCAGACATTTCCTTTTTTTTGTCACCTTTGAGTACCAGGCCTTGTAGTAAGCCTGGGGACGCAGAGAAAGAAGCAGCCAGGGGCTTACATTCTAGTGGGGGGCAGGGTGCCACATGTTCCCAAATAAAGACAATGTATACCCCAAAATAATCCAGAGCATTTTCAAGAGGGAATGAGCCTCCATGCTTGGGGAGGATGTGGTAGCGCCATACACCTTGGCATAGTACAGGTCCCCCAGGTATACCAGGGGCCAGGTATCAATGGGAATAGAAGCTGCCCCTGGGCTAAGGGCTGGGCACCGTTTTGGGAATGAAATGTCTTACTCCAGTCTCTTCTGCCCCACCAATGCCAACAGCTGGCTGAATAGGCCTGGAAGGACGATTGGGCACTTGTGCCCTGCTCACCCTAGAGTCTCTTTTAGCCCTAAGTAGGAGCCTTTGATCCTTCTGGTCTTGGCCCTGCAGTGGCAAGGTGACTGTGCTAGCATCTCAAGCATCCATATTCCTTAGGATGACTGGTCTGTACCATGGTTCTGGCTCTGCTTTATCCTAGTGGTCAGTGCCCTCTTACTTAGTGGGGTCCAACTCTCCATGCCACCATTTGGAGTTTTCTTGGCAAAGACACTGGAGGGATGGATGTGCTGTTTCCTTCTCCAGCTGATTTTACAGATGAGGAAACTGAGGCAAACAGGGTGAAATGACTGACCCACAGTCACACAACCAGTGCGTATCTGGGACAGAAAGAGCAGTCTCCCTGACTTCAGGGCCAGTGTTCTATTCACTGTGCCACCGACTGCCTCAAAGCTGGTTATCTGTGTGGTTATTGACTCTTCATGACCCCATTTGGGATTTTCCTGGCAGAGATACTGGAGCGGTTTGACATTTCCTTCTCCAGCTCATTTACGGCTGAGCAAACTGCGGCAAAGAGGGCGAGGTAACTTCCCCAGGGTCACACAGACAGTGAGTGTCTGAGATAGTATTTGAACTCAGGAAGAGTTTTTCTGACTTCAGGTCCTGTGTTCTATCTACCATGCCACCTAGTAGCCCCCAGTGCTTCCTACATCAGCTCCAAATCTGACCTCAAGGTGTCCTGCAGAAAGAAGGACGTTCCCAGGCTGGAGGTCCATGGTCTCCATGGATAGTGAATCTGTCCTGGAGCTCAGTCATCTAGGGAGAATTTTGTATCCTCTGTGGCCATGACTGTCCAGGACGATCCTGGAGAGGTCCATGAAGAGTCAGGAAACTCAGGTGATGTGGTGCTATCTCTTAAAAAGGTGAGGAAGTGTGGAGATTGCCCATGGAAGGTCCACCCACCCTGACCGTGCAGGTCATTCTTTCTGGAGTTCTCCTTCATGTGTTGTGGCCTCTGCCACAATGCCTTCCTCCTATTTAGCGTAAATCTAGGGTCTCAAACCAGTCTGTGGAACCATTCATTCCCTGCAGAGGCTGAATTAATGAGGTGTTACTTGGTATCATATTTTTAGAAAAGAGAAAAATCTTTATTCTATAGAATATTGACTACTTGACAGGGTTAGAATTCCTCAGAGCCTCATCGCAAAATGTATTTTCATTGTAGCATTAGCTTCTAGAAAAACACAGGGCTTATGAGTAGTCAAGTTTTTAATGATCTGTTGGTTTGGCATCACTTGGTCCTGAAGGTGTTGGTGATTTGTTGGGCACAGGTGGCCACAGATGGCACCAGAACCTCTCCTTTTCCTTCCATCACGTGTGCACTTTTGGCCTCCAGCTTGTCCCTCACATGGCCTTTTGGTATTTAAAGAAAACATTTTGCTAACTTCGATTTGATTGCTAGTTTAATAAAAATGTCTAAGCTGAAATGTTTGTTTGAATCCTGCCATTCCCCAGAACAGCTCCTTCTTGTCCTGAAGGTGCTTCTGATCACCATGTGCTTCCCTTCTGCTAAATCAAGTAATAAGGGTAACCCATAATCACATGGTATCTTAGGGGCCACAGAGGACTTTCCACCAACAGACCACGAGGGAGGTAGAGGGGGCAAACATCATTGCCACCATCTTGAGATGAGGGAACAGACCATCAGAGGGAAAGCATTCAGTCCATTATCACAGAACTAGGAGGGCTGAAACGGGGCTGCCACCCCGGCTGCCTCTCCTTCTTTCACCAACCGTGTCTTTCTCTCTTGAAGCAGTTGAGATCTTATCTCCCTTTAGAGATTTTCACCTTGTTTTGAATCCTAGAGCCTTGTGTCAGGTGTCTGGTACAGCCTGGGAGGCCCTGCTCAGAACTAAGTTTTTAGCTAATTAGAGGAAATTCTACATTTCAGTTAGAAGCTTGTGACAATACAGATCTTTTTCCTCTCCAAGTTTGCCAACCCCTTCAGATCTGCCTTCAGATCCAGAGCCCTGCTTTAGAACAGCTCCTAATTAGGACCCACGAACCACAGGGGCTGTCCTGCTCCGATTTCTCCAAAGCTTCTGTCTCTTCCTAGCGTTTTCAAGCTCATTCCCCTCCAATGGCCTTGTTTCACTCTGTGCTTCACCCTTTGGTCTTTCCAGTCCCCAGGCTCCTTGTCACTCCTAGGTCCTTCCCATTGCCAGGCAGAGACCACGTTCTACCAATGCTCCTTTGGATGTTTCATCATCCAATCCTATTCTGTGCTGCCCACATCACCATCAGCCAGACCTGTGTACTGTCTGACTTGTGCTGTCTCTTTTCCGCCACTTAGAAACCTACATTGTCTTCTCATTTCTACAGAGACAAGCCTGGCATGTGTGACCCTCTTCAGTCTGGACCCACATTATCTCTCCAGACTTGCCTTCTGACTCCATTCTCTCTGGTGAGTTTGTTACTTTGGCTTGTTCTTGCCTCGTGTATCGGCTCAGGGCCTCCTCCTTTCTTGCTATGTCGTCCTTGCTCTGTTCCTTTAAGAGCCAGCCTCCATCCAGCTCACCTTCCTTGCCAACCTCTTCTGCCAGGGCTAACTCTTTCTCCTCAAGGCTCATTGCCCATGCCATGGAGCTGGTGCTCCAGGGTTACCATGCCTTCTGCAGGTGTTTGTAATGCCAGCCAGCACCAGCCCTCTGTCTTCCAGCTGGTCCCTTCATTGATGACCACTGAGGCAGAACATTTATCTGGGAGGCCCCAAAGAAGGTGCTCTTCTTAGAGGCCTAGCATAGGGAGAGTGTGGCCCAGGGAGACAAAGGCTGCTATCTGGGCTCCAAGAGTCAAAGCAACTTGTCCTGGCCAGGGATCTGGCTGGAAATGACTCTGGTCCAATTGATTTAAGCACCATTCATCCCGGACAGCAGCCCTTTTGCTGAGATGCCATAGAACGTCTTTCTGTGGTCCAGAGGCTTTCTAAATTAGATTCTCTAAGAGAGAGTGCCTAGTGGGGGCAGGGGGGAGGGCAAAATTGCACTGTGGACATTAATAGTAACCGTTGTGGGGTCAGGTGTGGTTGGCCAGCTTCAGGGCTGCCAAGGTGCCTTGTGTCTGTCTGATCCTTCCAGCAACCCGGAGGTGGGTGCTACAATCTATCCCCATCTTAGTGGTGAAGACGCTAAAGCTAAGGGCCTTTAAGTGACTTTGCCTGCTAGTATCTGAGCATCTGCATTCACGATGCCCTTGGCTTTCCTTATTAATCAGATTTGAAATGTTATTACAAGAAACTTAGCATAGGATCTTGCCCTGGGAGGTACCAGAGGAGTATTGGTGTCATGGCCAGTGAGGAAACTGAGGCCCAGAGATTAGGGACTTATTCTATGGCAAAAGCCTGCCTCAGGCCAAGCTCCTGAGTTGTGCCAGGCATGGGCTGAGCACTCCCCCCACTTTCTTCTATCATCTGTCCAGCCACTAATAGGATTTTCCTAAAGTGCAGGTCATCCATGTCACTGCCTCCCCCCATTGCCTCCAGGAAGAAATAGAAAATGCTGTGCTTGGCGTTCAAAGCCCTTTGTAGCCCAGCTCTCTCTCCCCTTTCCAGTACCTGACCCATTCTTTTTGATCCAATGACCCTGGCCTCCCAGCTGTGTCTGTAAGCTCTGGGTCTTCTCTCTGGCCACCCAGTCCTGGAATTCTCTCCCTCCTCTGTTCTGTTGACGAGCTTCCTGGCTTCCTTAAGTCCCAACTAGACGGCCCACCTTCCACCGAAAGCCTTCCCTCTCCCCTCTTAATTCTGGTGCCTTCCCTCTGGTGATTATCTGTTTATCTTGTATAGAGCAGACTTTGTCTAGATTTGTTTGCAAGTTGTCTCTCCTATTAGACTGTGAGCTCCCTGAGGACAGGACCTGCCTTTGACTTCTTTTTGTAGCCCCAGGGGTTAGCACGGTAGCTGGCTGGCAGCAAGTGCTTAATAAAGGCTGACTTGTCTAGCATAAGTAGCAGTGTTCTCTGACTCAGCTCCAGCCTTCCCCGCACTAGGCCAAGCAGGGTCCTTTCTTAGGCACCACTGCATCGGATGTGCTGATCTAAATAAAGGTCCACAGTGTTCACTTTTCACTGGACCAGAGTTTTCATTAGATGAGCTCATGGAAGAGGGAGACTAGGTCACAAAGGGCATTCCCCAGTTGTCTGATGGAGGAATGTGTGTGGAGTCCCCCAGAGCTGTTCCAGGGCTGGCCTGGGCACCAGAGGAGCAGTGAGGTGAAAAGGCACTCCTCCTCTGGGGGACAGTCTTCCCTACCTTCTGGCCATGGAGACCAACACACAGGGGGTGGGATGGGGACAGGGAAAGTGGCAGCCACAGTGGCAGCTCCTGCATGTCCTCTAACTGTTAAGCATCTCCCTCACCGTGTGGATCAAATGAGATAAGTCTGGGCACCTTGCAGATTGCCAGGCATAGCCCCCCAGAGGGTCACTAGAGGGTGTGGGGACCCTCAAAGGGCTGGACAGAGAGATGTGGTCTTTGGTTTTGCCTTGGTGCTTTGAAATGGTATGTCAGCACATCAGTGGGACTCTTCATTTTCCTTAAGACAGAAGATGACTGCATTTCTTAGTATAGCAGAATTCTGATTTCTGGATAATTAAATTCTAATGGGACTGTCACTGAAAGCCCCTGAGTGCCAGGAGTCCTGCTTCCCGCCTTGTGTGTCTACAGTGATCCTAAGGAGCTGTTAGCCCCGTGTGAGGCCCCCAGATGAGTCCTTCAGCATTGGTAGGGCTGCAGGAGGCCAGCTCTGGGACGATCTGGACCCAAGGACGTGTCTCCTGACCCACCTAGGGCATAGCTTCCCTGAGCCAGGAGCAAGGGCCCTTCAGGGACATCAGCTCTCCTCTCTTGGCCTCCCTCCCGGTGAGGCGCTTTGTATTCACGTGTCAAGGGCCCAAACTTGGAACAAGAATAGAATAGTCACTGGTTTTTACTCGTCCTCTTCTTGCCTCTCACACAGGGAGTGCTCCGGAGACTCAGAGGGTCCTAGGCTCTGGGCCTCTGCCTACTCCCCACCCCCAGTCAGAGAGAGCGGGTGCTGGGATCTGAGCGGGAGCCAAGCTTCAGCTTTAAGTCCTCATCACTGCTCGGCTTAATTTACCCCCCTTTCTCTCCTTTAAGTGATTCTGTCCCTTTGTTTCCTGATCCTTTCAAGTTCCAAGCTCATTAGAAGTGCATAGAGGCAGTAGTTTTGCATATTTATTTGCATTTTAACCAACATTCATTGATTATGCCCCATTAATGTCTAAAACCACATCACCCTTCTATGTGGCCCCTTGGTGGCTTAATAGTTTCCCCCTTGGCTGAGTATTTTAAGATTTCTTAGTAAGAGGGTACACATGGGTCTCCTCTATGCAAATTCTGAATTCTGTGTGATATATAATGTGGTGCTGGTTGGTGTTAGGAATTGTGTCTGATTCATCTTGACCCCATGTGAATTTTCTTGGCAAAGACACTGGAGTGCTTTGTCATTTCCTTCTTCAGTTAATTTTACAGAGGAAACAACTGAGGCAGACAGGGTAAAGTGACTTGCTCAGGGCCACACAGCTAGGAAGTATCTGAGGCCCAGTTTGAACTCAGGAAGATGAGGCTTCCTGCCTCCAGGCCTGGCAGTCTATCCCCTGTGCTCCATGCATAATATATAGCAAAGTGTATAAGCCACAGTCATGCCTTTGAAGGGGCATGTTAGGGGTCTATGGACTCTTCTGGCAGGTGACAACTCTCCGTGCTGGATGAGAAAAAGAGAGACCCAGGAGAAACAGTGTTTGGGGAATCGTTTGCCAGTCCCTTTGCTTGGAAGTGTTTGGGGAGATGGGGTGAACCTGCCCTCCCCCCTTCACTCTCTTTTGAGAGCTGCTCGAGCTGCTGAGGCTGTGGAGCCAGCAGTGGGACAGCTCAAGGTCCTTCCCTGGTCAGCGAGAGGACTCTTGGGCTTCCTCAGGAGCCAGGGTCGTGAGAATGCCCTCTGACAGCTCACGCTTCTTCAGTGTAAGGCCCTTCCAGGACCTGGCTATGTTTTTGTTTGAGCTACAGTAGCTTAGCTGGCGATACCTTCAGTTGTTTCCATAGCAACCATTTCTCTGCACCATCTGCTCTTCAATACAGTTGTGAGATCACAGGTCCCCTGAAACAGGAGGCCAGGGGCTTTTAGACACCTCCAAAGTCTCCTGCCTGGATAGTCAACAGGCCCCAAAGGAGAAGGCATTGTTTCAAGGTCACCTAGCTCAGATGGTGGGAAGGCAGAACAGAGGAAGCTAGCTTTCCTTCCTAGCTCTCCATGGTTTAGACCAATGGGTATGGACACAGTGGTCCTCAGTGACAGAAGGAGGAACGTGCTGGGGAGTTGCAGGCAAGGTGACTTTGGCTCCCTGTGAGGTCAGACTACCTGAAGTGAGAGCTGCCTGCCAGTGGGTGGGCTGACAAGGGTGGGAGTAAACAGGCCACCAAGTTTGGAGGGCCTAGGGAACCTCTGGCTCAGGTACGGCTGCAGTTGCCAGCCTCAGAGACTCTGTCCAGATTTGTGATTCAGAGCCTGGTTCTCCTGGTGGCCCCTTTCTTCTTCTTTTTTTAAATAAAATGCTTTATTCACTTCTAGTTTACATCATTCATTTCTGCCAGATTTTGAGTTACAAGTTTTCTCCCTGTTTTTCCCCTACCCACCACCCCAAAACAGTGATTCCACTGGATGTCCCCTCCTCCAATCTGTTCTCTCCCATATCTTCTCCCATACCCCCTCCAGCTTTCTAGTAGGGCACGGTGGATCTCTATGCCCCAGTGCCTGTATGTCTTATTTTCCAGCTACATGTAAAATAATATTAATAATAGTATATATATATATATATTTAAACATTTGATTTTAAAACTTTGAATTTCAGATTCATTCCCTTCCTCCCTTGCTGCCCACCCTTAATGGTAAGATAAGCAATTCAGTATAGGTTGTACATGTGTAGCTATGCAAAACATTTCCGTAGTGGATATATTGTGAAAGACTGACTATATTTCCCTCCCTCCTATTCCACCTCCCATTTGTTCTATTTTC
Organism: Gymnobelideus leadbeateri; assembly: GCA_011680675.1. NCBI lineage: Eukaryota > Metazoa > Chordata > Mammalia > Diprotodontia > Petauridae > Gymnobelideus > Gymnobelideus leadbeateri. Next base: position 340,529 of record WOXC01007002.1, on the reverse strand, counting down.
TACTTTGATTCTGTCCCTTTTCTTTTTTTTTCTTTTTTCTTTTTAAACAAATGCTTTATTAACTTCTGGTTTACATCAGTCATTTCTGCCAGATTTTGAGTTACAATTTTTTCCCTACCCACCACCCCAGAATAGCAGTCCCACAAGATATTCCCTCATCCAATCTGCTCTCTCCCATATCTTCTCCCATACCCCCTTCGACTTTACCATTAGGGCAAGGTGAATCTCTGAGCCCCACTGCCTGGACATCTTATCTCCCAATTACATGCAAAATAGTATTAATAAGAGTATTTATATATATATTTGAAACATTTAATTTCAAAACTTCAAATTTCAGATCCATTCCCTTCCTCCCTTGTCACCCACTCCCTCTGGGAAGATAAGCAATTGAGTATGTGTTGTACATGTATAGCTATGCAAAACATTACCATAGTAGATATATTGTAAAAGACAGGCTATATTTCCCTCCCACCCATCCCACCCCCACCTGGTCCATTCCCTACTTTGATCCTGTCCCTCTTCTATAGTGGGTACTGCCAACCTCCCCTCCCCCCAGAATGCCCTCCCCTCCATCATCCCCCCTCTCATCCCCCTTCCCCCTACTCTCCTGCAGGATGAAATATCCCATTTAGTATGTATGTCATTCTCTCCCTGAGCCAAATTCAATGAGAATAGGGTTTTGCCTATTTTCCTTCCTGTTCTTCCCCTCCCCTGCAACCACTTCCCCTTGCTTCTTCTACATGAGATAGTTTACCCTACCCTGTCTCTCCCCATCTCCTCTTGCCACTTTCCTCTCTCACCTCTTAACTTCACCCCTTAAGTATCATCCCTTCCCACCAAATTCGACCTGTGCCCTCTATCCATGTGTAACTGTAAACATATATACACACATTCACATATGTATTCATATGCCCATATATGCTTCTTCCATTATTTTCATACTGAGAAAGGTTTCATCAGTCACAGTTATTGTTTTTCCATGTAGGAATGTAAATAGTTCAACTTTGATAAATTCCTTTTGATTTCTTTTCCCTGATTACCTTCTCAAGCATCTCTTACTTCTTGTGTCTGAATGTCAAATTTTCTATTCAACTCTGGTTTTTTCCTCAAGAATGCTTGAAAGTCCTCTATTCCACTGAATGACCATATTTTCCCCTGAAACAAGATACTCACTTTTGCTTGGTTTTAATCCCAGCTCTATTGCCCTCTGGAATATCATATTCCATGCCCTTCAATCCCTCAGTGTAGAAGCTGCCAGGTCCTGTGCTATTCTGATTGTGTTTCCACAGTATTGAAATTGTTTTTTCCTGGCTGCTTATAGTATTTTCTCCTTGATCTGGGAGTTCTGGAACCTGGGTATAATATTCCTGGGAGTTTTCTTTTTGGGATCTTTTTCAGGAGGTGATTGGTGGGTTCTTTCAACCTCTATTTCCCCCTCTGGGTCTAAAACATCAGGGCAATTTTCCTTGAGAATATCTTGAAGGATGATTTCTAAGTTCTTTCTTTGATTATGGCTTTCAGGTAGTCCAATAATTTTAAAATTATCTCTCCTGGATCTATTTTCCAGGTCAGTGGTTTTTCCCATGAGATATTTCACATTGCCTTCTATTCTTTCATTTGTTTGGATCTGTTTAACAGCATCTTGATTTCTCATAAAGTCACTAGCTTCCATTTGCTCCAGTCTAACTCTGAAGGAATGAATCTCCTCAGTGAACTTTTGAGATTCTTTTTCCATCTGGCAAATTCGGCTTTTTAAGGCATTCTTCTCCTCATTGCCCTTTTGAGCCTCCTTTGCCATTTGAGTTAGTCTATTTTTAAGGTGTTATTTTCCTCAGTCAGGCTGTTGACTCTCATTTCATACTTTTCCTGCATCCTTCTCATTTCTCTTCCCAATTTTTCCTCCACTTCTCTTATTTGGTTTTTGAAATCCTTCTTAAGGTCCTCTATGGCCTGTAACCTGCTCATATTTTCATTTAGGGCTTTTGGTGTAGGATTTCTGACCTCACAGACCTCCTCCTGTTCCAAGCTTCGATCCTCTTTGCCCCCAAATTAGGAGTCTAATGTTGAATTTTTCTGTTTATTTTGTTTCCTTTGCCTAGGCATGTTGCCACTTAATTACTTGATTTTTGGACTTGTTGCCACAGTAGGACTCTGCCACCAGCCAGGGGAGCTTCCATCCCAAATGTGGGGTCTTCACACCTTCCAGAGGTATTAGTTGGGTGGCCTCTGTGAAGCCTCCACATGCTCTGGCAAGCTGGATACCAACCCCACGACCTCCACTCCAGACTGCAATCCAGATCCAGGGAGGTTAAAGCAAGAGTGATTAACCCCCAGACTGACTGCTGGATCTCTCTACAGTTCACAGGCCAGGAGCCGAAGCTGCCACTGAAGCTGCAAAAAGGTGTCTTTGCTGACACTCCTCAGCTGCTTCTTGCCCCCAGGGGAAGAAGCCAACGGGGTCCCCAAATACTGGTCCCAAAGTCCATAGGGCACTAACCTCACACTTTGTCCTAGGCATATCTGTGTTGATAATTCTGGAATCGCCACAGCTGCTGGTGTTCTGGGGTCCCTCCAGCCGGCTGCTGGCCCAGCCTCCATGGAGCTAAAACCGAGATTCAGGTGGGCCTGGGCTCGGCTCCCAGCACACTGTGCTGGCCATTCCCTGTCGGACTGCTGGGCTGTCCTCAGCAGGAAGTTAGCTTCTCTGTGTCGTTCTGTGGGTGCTGGATCTCCAAAAGTTGTTCAGAGTTCCCCTTTTACATGGTTTGGAAGTGGTGTGGGTGAGAGCGCCTTGGAAGTGCTGTTTCTACTCTGCCATCTTGGCTCTGCCAATCCTGTCCCTTTTCTAAAGTGGGTGCTTCCAACTTCCCTTCCCCCTAGCCTGCCCTCCCTTCCATTATCCGTCATCTCATCCCCTTCCCCTCTACTCTCCTGTAGGGTGAGATACCCTATTTAATGTGTCATTTCTTCCCTGAACCAACTTCAGTGAGAATAAGGTTGACCCATTCCCTTTTGCCTTCCTGTTTTTCCCCTTCAGTATAACCATTTTCCCTTGCCTCTTCTATATGAGATAGTTTACCCCATTCTGTCTCTCCCTACCTCTTCTCATTATATTCCTCTCTCACTCTTAATTTCACCTTTTAAGCATCATCCCTTCCCATTAAATTGGTCCTGTGCCCTCTATGAATACCTGTACACACACACACACACACACACACACACACACACACATATATATATATACACATTCACATATGTATTCATACGCCCATATACCTTCCTATATAGACATATATATATGTATGTATGTATGTGTGTGTGTGTGTGTGTATATATATATATATATATATATATATTCATACACTTCTATTCCCTTCAACTATTCTCATACTGAGAAAAGTTTCATTAGTTACAATTATCATTTTTCCATGTAGGAATATAAACAGTTCAACTTTGATAAGTTCCTTATGATTTCTTTTCCCTGTTTACCTTCTCATGCTTCTTTTGCTTTTTGTATCTGAATGTAAAATTTTTTATTCGACTCTGGTTTTTCCATCAAGAATGCTTGAAAGTCCTCTATTCCACTGAATGACCATATTTTCCCCTGAAACAAGATACTCAGTTTTGCTGGGTAGGTGATTCTTGGTTTTAATCCCAGCTCTTTTGACCTCTGGAATATCATATTCCATGCCCTTTGATCCCTCAGTGTAGAAGCTGCTAGATCCTGTGCTATCCTGATTGTGTTTCCACAATATTCAAATTGTTTCTTCCTGGCTGGTTGTAATATTTTCTCCTTGATCTGGGAATTTTGGAACCTGGCTATAATATTCCTACGAGTTTTCTTTTTGGGATCTTTTTCAGGAAGTGATCAGTGGATTCTTTCAACCTCTGTTTTGCCCTTTGGTTCTAAAACAGGGCAATTTTCCTTGAGAATATCTTGAAGGATGATTTCTAGGTTCTTTTTTTTTGATCATAGCTTTCAGGTAGTCCAATAATTTTAAAATTATCTCTCCTGGATTTATTTTCCAGGTCAGTGGTTTTCCCAGTGAGATATTTCACATTGCCTTCTATTTTTTCATTTGTTTGGATCTGTTTAATAGTATCTTGATTTCTCATAATGTCACTAGCTTCCATTTGCTCCAGTCTAATTCTGAAGGAATGATTTTCTTCAGTGAGCTTTTGAGATTCTTTTTCCATCTGGCAAATTTGGGTTTTTAAGGCATTCTTCTCATTGCCTTTTTGAGCCTCTTTTGCCATTTGAGTTAGTCTATTTTTTTTTTAAGGTGTTATTTTCTTCAGTCAGGCTGTTGACTCTCTTTTCATGATTTTCTTGCATCCTTCTCATTTCTCTTCCCAATTTTTCCTCCACTTCTCTTATTTGGTTTTCAAAATCCTTCTTAAGGTCCTGTATGGGCTATAAGCAGATCGTATTTTTCTTTGAAGCTTTTGGTGCAGGAGTTCTGACTTCACTGTGTTCCTCCTGTTCCATGCTTTGATCCTTTTTGTCCCCAAAATAGGAGTGTAAAGTTGGGTTGCTCTGTTTGCTTTGCTTCCCTGGTTTGCTCATGTTGCCACTCAATTACTTGACTTTTGGGCTTTTTGCCACAGTAGGACTCTGCTACCAGACAGGGAGCTTCATCCCAAACGCCAGGGTTTTCTCAGCTGCTGAAAGTATTAGTTGGGTGCCCTCTCTGAAGCCACCACACTCTCTGGCAAGCTGGTCACACACCCTAACACCTCCACCCGAGACCGCAGTCCAGATCCAAGCAGATTAAAGCAAGACTGGTCTCTTGGTCCCCCTACAGTCTGCAGGGCTGGAGCTGAAGCAGTCATGTGGCAGTGGCTGCATGGCTGTGGTGCCTCAGCTGCTTCTTGACCCCAGGGCAAAGGAGGACCACATTCCCAACTACCGGATCCCAAAGTCCACACTGCACTGACCTCTCACTTTGTCCTTAGCATCTATGTGTCGATAATTCTGGAAATCACCCCAGTTGCTGATGATCTGAAGTCCCTCCAGCCAGTGTTTGGTCAGGCCCACCCTGAGGCTAAAACCTCTGGCTCTCGGGGAGGGGGGTGCGACTTAAGGCTTACAGAACTCTTTAGGTTCATCATCTCATTCGAGCCTCACAACAACCCTGTGAGCTAGGAGCACTTATTTGCCTCGTTTTACAGATGAGGAAACCGAGACCGAGAGAGATGAAAGTCATTCAGCAAGTAAGTGTAAAGGACTTTCTGACTCCCAGTCCGGCATTCACGCCCCTTCACCAAGCTGCAGCTTTGTTTTATGTGAGTTTGTTTTTCGAGGAAGACAGGAAATATAGGACTATGAATGGAGTGGAAAATATTGTGTTTTCTTTTTCCTTCCCCTTCCCCCTTTCCTTCTAAACTTAGAAGGAAAATCCACAAAAATAAACAGGATTATACATGTTAGTATGTGCGTATATCAGTGTATATGCGCGCACACATGTACACACAGAGTTCTATGAAGAAGCACCTTTCCCACCACTTTTCCTCATAGGTACTTCTCCTATTCACCTTTGGTTTCCAAACAGCCACGATTCCCCACACAGAGAAAATCCCAGCTCTTCTGAATCACCGAGTTACTCAATAAGTGTTAGATTCTTACCCCTGCCTTTAGAATAAGCTTATCTGGGGAGAAAGTGGAGGGAGGAAGCAAACCACTCAAATGTGATCAAGGAAGCCTTGGAATTAGTGGCTGGTGGACAGTGACCAGGTCCTGAAGTAGAGCCTCATCAGCAGTGAGAACCAGGGAGATTTACTTGTGAATGAGATGAGCAGTCATTTGACTGCTAATTGATCATACTTGTCAGAAGGGAATTTCAAATCCCCTGAGCTCATCTGCCAATAAATTTGTGTTTGCATTTCCTGGTTGGCCATATCTGTCCCCCACCCCCAGCTTGGGTGTTTGGCATTCTGATGTTTCTACTGTGGGAGCAGGGCTTCTGGGAGAACCTTCTGAAGCTGGGGCTGTTTCCTCTCCAGGATATTAAATATGGAACTACATACATATATATCAGAAATGCTCATCATTTGGCAAATTTTCAGCCTGGAAATTGGCTTAATTTCTTCCAAGTCATTGAAATTTCTGAATCACAGAATTGGAAGGAAATTCAGTGATCTCCCAGTCTTAACCATGCTTGAAAGGGGTCTCTGCTCATGCCAGTGGGCTCTATCTTTAACCCCAAGACCTTCAGGCCTCAGCTCCCCTCTCCCACCCCAGAATTCATTGGGTTCTGTCATCACATTCTGAGACCCCAAAGTTTCCCATGGCCAAGTTAGTTTGGCAACTGCTGCCCTAGGTCTGGAACCTTAAGACAACCAGGATCCTCACAGACCACAGATGGAACATTCTCCCCCCCCCCAGCCCCCAGCTCTGTTTTCAAAAGCCAGCCTCCAGGCTTTTTTCATTCCTTAGCTAACAGGCACTTGGCTGGCACCAGCACCAAGTTCCTGGATAAGCACTAATTCAACCGTATCGATACCTTGGAAGGAGCTTCCTGCAGGGAGGGGGGATGATTGATGGTCACAGGGTTTGCCGAATGACAATGGGAGGTGGCCTTGGGAACTGGAGGACTCTGGTTATTTTCCTGGAGAAAGTCCCATTGCCCATAAATAGGAAGACAGCACTTTCTAAAAATTTTTATAGCACATTCCCTATCTCCTTCCATATTAGTCTGATGTAATCTGTGCTTTGAGTACCTGTAGCAGTGACTGGCCTCACCATCCAATCATCATCTCAGGTTGTTCTCATAGATTCTGATTGGGTAGGGATTTCAGTCAGTCAGTAGCACTTATTAACCACCTACTATATTCCAGGCACCCTGCTAAGCCCTGGGGATACAAAAAAGAGACAAAAGACAGTCCCTGCCCTCAAGGAGCTCAAAATTCAATGGGGGAGACAACAAGCAAACAAATATATACAAAGCAAACTCTAACAGGAAAAATAGGAAATAATTAACAGAAAGAAGGCAATGGAATTGAGAAGTTGGGGAAGACTTCCTGTAGGAGGTAGGATTGTAGTTAAAACTTAAAGGAAGCCAGGGAGGTTAGTAGTTGAAACAGAGGGAGAGGATTCCACGCTTAGGGGACAGTCAGGGAAAATGCCTGGAGCTGAGAGATGAAGGTTCTTCATCTAGGTCAGCCAGGAGGCCAGGTGTAAGAAGATTGGAAAGACAGGAGTGGGTGATAAAGTGCCAAACAGCATTTTGTGTTTGATCCTGGAGGCAATAGGGAGCCACTGGAACTTACTGAATGGTGGGGTAGTGTGTTGTGGTGTGGGTGACATGTGACAGTTGTGCATTAGGAAGATCTCGTTGGTGGCTGAATGGAAGATGGATTGAATTGGGGAGAGACTTGAGGTAGGTAGATGGCCCAACAGCTATTGCCATTGTCCAGGTGTGAGGAAATGAGGGCCTGCTCCAGGATAGGGGCAGAGTTAGTGCAGAGAAGGGAATATATTGGAGAGATGCTCAGAGGTGAAAGCAACAAGAGATACTGTAGAGGTGAAATCTGCAAGAAAAGCTGGAGAGGTAAAACTGACAAAAGAGGAGGTGGGGGGGTGCCACGAAATTGACCAGAGATGCTTTAGAAGTGAAATCAACAGGCCCTTTCACTATATTGGAAACAGGCCAGGTGAGAAAGAGTGAGGAGTCCAGGATAACTTCTAGGTTAGGAACCTCAGGGACTGGGAGGAGGATGTTATACCCTACCATAGAGAAGTGTCTGAGGTCACATTTGAATTCAGGTCTTCCTGACTCCAGGTCCAGGTCATGCCACCTGGCTGCCCTGCCATTTTTTGAGGTATCTTAAAAAAACCCAGAAATTTTATTTTGCTTTTATTTGATTCAGTAAATGTTTTTAATTTCTATGTGAGTGAATAGTCCTTTTGGGGTCATGCTGAAGTTGGGAAAGTTAGGGTTTTTTGGGGGCCAATTGCAAGTTATGATGTGATTAGATTTAATAAATGTTTTGGTCTGTGTCTTACCTCCTTGAGGGAATGGCCTGGCTATGGAATCTCTAGGTCAAAGAATATAGACTTTCAGCCACTTGATTTGCATAATTCCACATTGCTTTCTGGAAGGTTAAACTAATTCACAACTTCATCAACAAAGCATTAGTGTATCTGACTTTACATGTAATCATACCTGAGGAGAAGTATTCATTTGACCTCCACCCCAGATCTTAGGTCTTTTTCCACCAAATGCCAGTGTCATCCTCACCTTGGAAGGTCATTTTACCCCTGGCTCTCTCATCCTGGAAGTTCACTCTGTCCCTCTGGCTCCTTCATGTGATTGGTTGCTTCTTCTCAGAACTTTCAATTTAAGGAAAGTTCTCTCTGTCTCTTTGTCTCTGTCTCTGTCTCTCTCTTTCCATATATATATAGTGTGTGTGGGGGGGGGGGGGGCGTGCAGCTAGGTGGCCAGTAGATAGAAGGCGGGGTCTGTAGTCAGAAGACTTCTTTGTTGTTGTTCAGTTGTTTCAGTCATGTCCAACTTTGTGACCTCATTGGTCTTGAGGGAAGGGAGGTAATTTGGGTTAAGCAACTTGGCCCAAGGTCATGGCTAGCCAGGTTAAGTGTTAAGGGCTCGAGGCTGGATTTGAACTCAGGTCCTCCTGACTCCAGGGCCAGTGCTCTATTTACTGTGCCAGCTAGCTGCCCCAATTTGGGGTTTTCTTGTCAGAGATGTTGGAATGGTTTGCCTCATTTCCCAGTGGATCCATTTTGTTGGGCAATCAGAGGTTGACTTTCCTACAGTCACATGGCTAGGATGTATCTGAAGCTAGATTTGAACTCAGGGGCAGCTAGGTGGCACAGTGAATAGAGCACCACCGGCCCTGGAGTCAAGAGGACCTGAATTCAAATCTGGCCTCAGACACTTAACATAAAACTAGCCATGTGACGTTGGGCAAATCACTTAACCCCAATTGCCTTGCCTCCCCACCTCAAAAAAACCAAACAAAATAAAGCAACTAGCATTGCTTTTGGGGCGCTACATGGCACAGTGAATAGAGCACCAGTCAGGAGATCCTGAGTTCAAATCCAGCCTCAGACACTTAACACAAAAACTAGCTGTGTGATTTTGGGCAAGTCACTTAACCCCACTTGTCTTCCCCCCCAAAAAAGCAAAAAAAAATCCCCAAAACTAAAATAGATTTGAACTCAGGTCTTCTTGATTCCAGACCCATTGCTCTATCTAGTGGTGCTAAGACTCATCTTCCTCAGTTCAAATCTAGCCTCAGACATTTACCAGCTGTGTCACTCTGGGCTAGTCACCTGTTTACCTCAGTTTCCTCATTTATAAACTGAGCTGGAAAAGGAAATGGCAAACCACTTTAGCATCTTTACCAAGAAAACCCCAAATGGGGTCACAAAGAGTCAGACATGACTAAAATGATTAAATAACAACATAAAAATTAATACACATACAAAATCAATATATAAAATCTATATATGTGTGTGTTTATGCTATATATCACATATATTATGTATTTATAGTTACACACATATATGTGTGTGTTAAATACATTTACTGAAGCGAATTTTCTTCCTTTATTATAGCACAGTAATATTCCTTCACAGGGAGCGCAGTAAGTCCCCTATCCATGGGCATTTTCCTTCCTTCCAAAATGCTGCTGGAGTGATTTTGGTGTTCCTAGGACCTCTCTTTCTGCCTCTGATCTCTTGGGCTATCTGCTTAATGGTGGCCTCTCTGGGTCAAAGAGCATGGATGTTCTTGTCACTTTCTTAGCATTGTCCAAGCTGCTTTTTCAAATGGTTGGCTCTCTTCATAGATTTACCAACAATGCATCAGTGTGTCCTTCTTTGCACAGCCTGTCCAGCCTTTCCAGCCCTGTCTTTTGTCATCTTTGCCAATTTGCTGGGTGTAAATGGAATGAAAAGGCACTTTTGAAGTCCTCACTGTATGCCAAACACCATGCAAAGCATTGTGGGTACCCATAGGAAGACAGCAATCCCAGCTTTCAGGGAGCTCACTCTGTCTCTGGTAACACACAGAAGGTGTGCAGCAGGGCAGATGGAAAGGCCTCCTGGGCAGCCTTTGGGGACCTCAAGGTGGTATTGTTTTACATTTCTTTTATTTAGGGATTTGGAACCATTGCTCATGTGGCTGTAAGCAGTTTTTGATTCTTCCTTTGATGGTAGGTCACCTGTGCCCTCTGGGGGTTACATGTCTACAGCTTGGGGGACACCGTGAGGTTGGGAAGGGTGTTCTTAATTTCTTATGGTGAACAGGGTTTTTCATGTACACATTCTCTGTCTAGCTCATTGACATGTTTTCCAGTCCATTTTAGCCCTGGGAGGCAGGTTTCCAGATGCAGTCACTGAAGTGATCCAGGCTCTGCACAGCCAGACTGGTCCAATGCTCAAGGGCATTTGAAGTACAGGCCACTGGAAGCAGAATTTGTCATATCATCAAGGCTTGCTCATGCTAATTAGACAGGGATCTGAAAATACCTTCTATTTAGAAAATATACAGCATTAGTTACTAGGAAATTGATTTTACATTTTGTCCAGACAGCATTGGTTTTAAGAAGAAAGAGCCCCGAGGGTCATTTGTGGTGTGCTGACCACTGCATCTTTGAAAAGCAGGCGGGCAGTCCTGTCTTTCAGGATGTAGAGTGAATGGCCCAGGGCCACCTGCAGAGAGTCCGCTTCCTCTTCCAATGGCCCTTCCCTAGTCCTCCTCACTCATGGGCAGGTGCTGCTTGGCCGTTCATTGTCAGTTATCTGAGTACTTGGCCACTTGTCTAGGCCATTAACTCCCACATTGTGAAATGGAAGCAGCTGCTTTTTTCCAGAATTTTCTCACGTAAGAGATAATCGTCTTTTGTGTAGTAAGAGGCTGTTGTCTGAGCAGACTTTTTGAGAGGTTGTAGAATCTTTTTGCTGTGATCAACATCCAAGCTTGACTGGCCTTTCCAGCCAATTTCCAGGAAGATGCTCCTACTTCACCCAGCTTTTGCTCTCTCTGGTGCTGGTGGAAGGGGCCTCTCAGACCTGACCTTTCCCTCTTTCCCACTTCTTGGGGCCCATCTGAGTGGTTGCCCAGGTCCACTTGACTCTGGGGCTGGCCCCCTGTCTCTCTGGACATGACTCCATTAAAAGGGACAGGGGAAATGCCTCTAGTTCCGGCATCAAGAGGATCCTACCGGGAAGCTTACGAGGGGCCTGTGGCCAGTTTTAAATTCCTAAAAAATGTATTTTGATGTTTATATGTCAGTGTGTCAGTAGAACTGGCTTCCTTGGTAATCCTGCATGTTTTATTTTATGCATTTAAAAGGAGGATTCTGAGAAGGGATCCCTCAACTCCCCCAATCCCTCAGTGCCAAAGGGGTCCCTGATCTAGAACAATTGTTTGCTTTGCTGGGTTTCCTGTTGCGTTGCCCAGAGAGCACATGCTTCCCCTTCCTTCTTTGAAAGGAGGTGCTAGATGGGACTGGTCTTACTCCCACGAGTCCTGTGGATCCCATGGCTCATGCCCATTTTTGAGAGAATGTTGACCTTGCTCCTTTCCTCTGGGCTGAGGTATCTGCAGGAAGCAGGAGAGGCTGGCCCTTGGGGGAAGGGAGCATGGTGAGACTATGCTGAGGAGGAAGAGCCATGCTTTGGGGTGGGCTGGGGGTGGCAGCCCCAATCAGCTGGTAGTGCCCAGACTCTGTTAGCCTGCCTTCCGAGAGTGTCTGATGCAGATGTTCTAGCAGAAAACACTTGTTCTTTTTCAATCATGCCCAGCTCTTCATGAGCCCATTTGGGGTTTTCTTGGCAGAGAAACTAGAGTGGTTCGTCATTTCCTTCTCCAGCCCATTTTACAGATGAGGCAAACAGGGGGAAGTGACTTGCCCAGGGTCACCTAGCTGGTGAACGTCTGAGGTTGGATTTGAACAAATGAAGATGAATCTTCCTGACCCTGTACTCTATGGACTGTGGTGCCACCTTAGGCCATGAAGTTTGCCTTCTTCACAACTTATGCTAGTAGTGAACTCATTCATGTTAAATATATGCTAGTGATCCCCAGAGCCGCCATTGGACCTGGGAGGCCGACCTGTGCTGTGCTGGGAGCCTCCCATGGTGCTCATCTTCCTGGGCTCCACGAGTCAGGAGGTGGTGCAGGGTCACTGTGCTGTGGTCCTCATTTAGGTCTTGTTGGAAGTTTCTTTGCCTTTACCACTCATGATCTCCTGGGGGACCTTCCCCTTCTCCAGGTGCTTATGTGTCCTCTCAGGCCTCACTCCCTGCCCCACCCCCTTTGCTTCCTCTAAGGCCCAACTAGGAGTTTTCCTTTCCTTAGATAATTGGTCACCAGTCTTAGCACCTTTTTATGTTGGATGACTAGCACTGGTGTGTTGTAAAAGGTCTCCTTCCCCTGTTTGGGGGTGGCTACAGAGTCTGGGAAAGGGACTTGAGGCACAAGGGGCAACTTGACCATGGGGCCACGTTCCTTGTCAGGAGGTGCCTTCTTGGAGAGCCCCACCCAGAACTCCAGTGGTCATTGATCAGTAAGCCCTAATTAGTGCCTCCTCTGCCAGACCATAGGGAGGTAGAGGGTGGCTGTTCTTGGGGAATGCCCAGGCTTAGGGGCAGGGCAGGAGATGGTTTGTACCCAGAGAAGCAAAGACAAGATGTAGTCAAGATGAAGAACTGGAGACTGGGGGAACAGTGACCTAGCCACTGACTCATGAGAGCCTTCTGCAGAGGGCAGGGGCACCTGAGCTGGGTTGGAAAGAGACTCAGGTACAGGGGAGTGGGAGGAATGGGAGGTCAGCCTGGAAAGGTCTGGATAGAACCAGGCTGGGAAGGGCCTGGAATTAGGTTGGCCAGAGCTGGTGGCCAGTTGTTCAGGCAGAACAGAGGCTGTGAATGAACCCTGGCATGAAGGTGGCGCCCTGGCCAGGAACCTGGGTGATGTTGGGAGGTGGGTAGAGATTAAGGCAAAGAGAATGAGTTCTGTATTGGACCTGTTGGATCTGGGGATGTCTCTGGGATCGTCAGGAGCAGAGATACAGCTGTGTAGCCAGAAGTGTGGGATTGGTGCCAGACCTGTGGCAGCCAGTGGGCAGAATCTCATAGTGGCCAGCAGAAACAGAGGGGAGGCAGGTAGTGGTGGTGACCCCCTCTCTGGTAGGCAGGCCAATGTTTATTTACAGATCCCGTTTGGAAGGCAAATGCCTAAAAGATGGGACTTTGGGATGCTGGTTATGCCCACACCCACCATGTGGCAGGAACCATTTCCCAAAGGAGATTGTCTGCTCTGAGGCCTCTCTGGCTAGGACCCATGTTCTTGGGAAATGCACTTGACATCAACAGTTGTGAAAATGGGCTCAATGTTAAATTTAAGTGATTAAGTTATTAAAGTGAGTGTCTCTTTCTTTGGTTCAACAGAGTGAAATGTTCCATGTTTGGTTCTGAGCTCACTGACTGACCAAAGGAGCGAGCCAGCACTCCTTCTGAGTCTCCTCCTTCTGGCAAAGGGGGTCATCACCTTGGAACGGGGGAAAGCAATCTTCAAGGTAAGGTTACTTAAAACAAACGGTGAAATTGCTTTTGTTCAGGTTAAGAAGCTTAAATTGAGAAGCAAGAGGGATAGAGTTCTGGGAGATCTCTGGCGTGCCACGGGCTTACTCCTTGCCCAGGGGCTGCAAATGCACTTGGTTGTGTGCCATAGCATCAGTGACCTTGCCAGATATGTCTGTACAGTTCCATGTTCATCCATAAATGACACGTCGACTTCTGTAGGTGGCCCTGAGCTCAGTTGACTTTGAGGCTCCCCAAAGATCTGCACATCCCAATGGAAGCCCTGCATCAGGGTGAGGCTGATTCAGTCACGTCCTCTCTACCTGAAATTTGGCTGGCAAATGTCCATATCCCCTAACGTCAGCCCACCAGGAAGTGCTGGCTAGTTTTAGAGAGCTAACTTCAGAGCCCATGAAAGCTTGTTGTCTGGATAATTCCTACTTCCAGGTTTCGCATGTGCAGAGCAGCACAAGCATCTTTTTGGAGGCGCTGTTGCCCCTTTCCTGGCTCCTCGACTCTGCTCAGTCTCTCTTGAAAACCAATCACTTACTCTCTGTTAAAACTGGACTTTACCAGGGAGGGACAGAGGAAGTGAGGTTATCTTTGGAACAGGCATGAGCCAATGAGCCCACCCTTGTTAGATTCTTGGATGTCACAGGAAAGGTCAGCAGATCAGGAGCCTTAGTCTGTCCTTTGTCAGAGGAAAATGCTGTCTCCCTTCTCTTCAGGTTCAGTGGTCTTCCTGAGGGAGCCCTTTTCCAGGAGACAATCAGTCAAGCTCCAAGTGGTCCTGACCCATCTCCTTACACCATCCTACAGCCTGGGGGAGGCACTGAGCCATATCAGTTCTTTGACACAATTTCTGTGTGTGTCCTGGAGGTTGGATGGGGGGGAGGGAGTGGTCAGGTGAGCTAATCAAGAATGAGGCTTCGAATGACCTAGCCTCAAATCTGGAGCCTGGGTGTTCTACACCAAGCCATCAGGAAAGAGCTGCTTATTGTATTGGTGGAATGGCTTTCTTCCCTGGGAGCTGATCTCACTGGGGGAGATCTAAGGGGAGTCTAAGCCTGGCCTGAGTCACTAACAGGGACTTCCTCACACTTCCCTTAATAGTATTCTGTTTTTTCTAATTACATGTAAAATGGTTTTCAACATTCATTTTGGTAAGATTTTGAGTCCCTAAATTTTTTCCTTCCTTCCCTTCCCTCCTTCTCTAAGACAGCAAGTGATCTGATATAGGTTATACATGTACAATAATACTAAACCTATTTCTACCTTAGTCATGCTGTGAAAGAAGAATCAGAACCAAAGGGAAAAAAACATGAGAAAGAAAAAAACAACAAAAATTCAGACTCCATAGTTCTTTCTCTGGAAGTAGATAGTATTTTCCATCATGAGTGTTTTGGAATTGTCTTGTATCATTTCACGCCAGAGAAGAACTGTCTATCAAAGTCGCTATTACTGTGTACGATGTTGTCCTGGTTCTGCTCACTTCACTCAGCATCAGTTCATATAAGTCTTTCTAGGTCTTTCTGAAGTCTGCCTGCTCATCATTGCTTTTATAGCACAATAATATTCCATTACATTCATGTACCCCCACTTATTCAGCCATTCCCCAAGTGATGGGCACCCCCTTCCACCACAAAAAGATCTGCTATCAATATTTTTGTGCATGTGGGTCCTTTTCCCTTTTTTATGCCCTCTTTGGGATACAGACCTAGGAGTCTGCCTCACATTTAACCAAAAAGAGCTTTACTTACCCATAACATGGACAGGTCGATCGGCCAGGACTCATCCCTGGGGCAGGTGGGCCTGCTCTCCCATGTCTCCAGACAAAAATGTGTCAACATCTTGGGTTGGGCCAGATGGGCCACAGGAACTCTCCCATCATTGGATCCACTGCCAAGTTGCAGTGTGCTGACTCCTCATATTCTGCTCTGCTTACACTCGGTGACTGGGAAGTTCCATCAACAGCCA
>WOXC01007002.1:310000-322500 GCA_011680675.1 Gymnobelideus leadbeateri | reverse complement strand
CTTCCCTGGTATTCAACGTGCTGCCTGAACATGCTGTCCCCTTCACATGCCCTGGGCTCCTCCCCCTCCAGACCTTTGCTCATGCTGTCTCCTTCTCCCAGCATGCCTTTCTTCTACTGCAGCCCTGGCTGTCTTTTCCTGAGCTTCCAACCTGAAGCTCAGGTTCCAACCTGAAGTTCCATTCAGGGAGCCGTTCTGAAGGGCCTGAGGTATGTGGGGCACCAGGTTGGGTGAAGCCACCCCTCTCAGGTTCTGTTCCATATTGAAGCTTTCTGCTAGTGTTTTAGACTGGGAGCTTGCTGAGGGCAGGATGGTGCATTGGCTCTGAACACGATACATGGGGCAGGACAGGCCTTGACTTCCAGGGTCTTTCATGCTAATGTGTGGAGACAACACATGGTGAGGGGCAGGAAGACAGGGTCCTAGAGATGTGGAGGCTGGTTTAGGACCCGAGAGGGGAGGGGTCACTGGTCAGAGGCAGGTAGGGGGCAGCACCATGCACACAGCATTGGGCCTGGAGTCTGGAAAACCCAAGTTAAAATGCAGACTCAGACACTTCCTAGCCAGGTGACCCTGGGAAGGTCACTTCACCTCTGTCTGCTTTGGGTACCTCTCCTATAAATTGGGGATAATAAGGTTGTTGTGAGGATCTAATGAGATCATGGCTGAAGTGAGCTAGCTGGGTACCTGGCATACAGTAGGAGCTTAATAAATGCTTATTCTCTCCCCCAGCTGCCCAGGGCTGGGGATGGAAGTGTAAATGATGATGCTCGGTGGGGAGGTACAGAAGGTGGTGGGGGTGTGACCCCAAGGGCAGACTGTGCCTGGTTTCCATGGTTTGTGTGTGTGCCCTTGGCTTCCATTGCAGAAGGCGGTTCTTGTAACCAGCAGCCGCCCGTCCTTCACACAAGGTGGAGTCTGACCAGGTCACTCCTGTGCTCAAGAAGCTTCTCTGGGCTCCTTGCCCTGAGTCCCCAGCTGGACATGGGCCCTGGCCTCGGGCCCCAGGCTCGTTTTCTGCCTGCTTCCTCCAGCTCCGCCTGTCCCCTCAGTGCTCCCTTCGCCCCTTTCTGCTTCCTTATTATAGACCCAGATGGGAACGTTGCTCAGTGGCCGGCGCTGTTTCTCTCCTGGGATTGTCTGGCTCTTACTCCGGGGTGTACTTTTCGAGACCTCTGAGTAGAGCTGGTGCTCCGAGGGCCGTGCGGGACCCTGGGCCCAGTCGTTCCCTCATTAGTCTGAGACTGTGCGGCCAGACATGTGGTCTGTGAGAGGGGGCGAAAAGTGGGGGCCCCCAGCAGGGGGTTCTGGAGGAAGCACTCGTTTCTCCAGTTCAGCGGCTTGTTCTCACAATGAGAGGTCCGGTTGCGACATCACGCTCAGGGTTTGCTCTCAGTTGCAAACCCAGTTACGCCCTTTCCTGAGTCTTCATGTCAAGATTTTAGCCTTTCTGAGGGACTTCTTCAGTGGCCCCCTCCCACCCAGAATGCCCAGGGGCACCTGCACGAAGGTCGTCCAGCGGAGGTCCTCAAACCTGCCCTGCAGATGCAGAATTGTTCCTCCGAGTTTCTGGGATGCTCTTGGAGGGCGTGTATGTGCTAGGCTGTGCTTTCAGGGTTTCCTGAGGCCAGAGCGAGTGTTTGCTTTTTCTTGTCATTTTCCGGGTTCCCTTCCAGCCCTCTGCTCCCGCCTCGGCGGGCATTGCTGAATGCAGTTGTCGCCCTCAGTCCCCGGGGCGCTGGTCCCGGGCGGCTCTCAGACTGGCAGCTGGCTCAGCCCTTTTTTTTCTACCTGCAGCCCCTTCCTGCACTCAGTTTCCAGTCTCTGGCCTCTGCAGGCAGCTCTCCAAATACCTTCCCAAGCAGAGCCTGCCTGGGTCACCTAACTTCTCTGGAAGCTTCAGGGCCTCACGCTTTCTCTAGCCCTTGAAAGTCTGACCCAGCCTACCCTTTCAGGTATCACCTGGTCATCTGCCTTTGCCTGCTCTCCACCAAGCCTCACTACTCCATGCCCTTAGAATGCCCCCTCCCTCCCTTTGCTTTTCACAAGGTCAGGCCTTCTTGAGGCTCTATCCACATGCCATCCTACCCAATGTCATCCCCAATCTCCTTCCCCCTTATCCTCAGTGTTCTGGGTTATTGATTGATTGATCACTGGGCTGCCCACCTAGGGGATTTCGCCTATGGCTCCCAATGTTCTTTGGACCCTTGAGGCAGCCTGTGACAGCTGGTCACTACTGTCCCTTATTTCTTTGGTGGTGGCCCCACCAGACCGGACCTCCTACCCGGTCCCCAGGGATTGTGGTTCTGTGGGAGTCACAGTGTGAGTGTGCACTTTCCTCTCATTGTTCTGGGTGGATTCAGAGTTGAGGAAGGGGGGAGCAGGAATATTGCCAGATTTTTAGATTCCTTGTGTGAACAGTTGATAACACATTGGGAAGAACACAGAAGGAAGGACACTGGGACCTGGGTTTGTCCACGTAGGGCTTCCTTGATGAAAGCTTTCTCATTGCTAAAGTTGTCTGTAAGAGGGACATTAAAAAAAGACAGAAAACCCTCATTTCTGGCCATGTTTTAGTCAGTCAAAAGCCTACTTTTATGGACAAACACTCCCACCTTGTGGCCAGCATGCAACATTCACTCTGTGCATCTGCTGGTTGTCAAGGCTGGCAAAGTCACATTCATCCCGGAAGTGTTGGGGGCACATTTGGGCATTTTTCTACTTTGATTGGGGCAGTGAGGTGGCACACAGCCTGGACTCAGGAATATCCGAGTTCAAATCTGTTTCAGACACTTACTAACTGGGTGATGCTGGGTAAGTCACTTAACTCTGTTTGCCTCAGTTTCCTCATCTGTCAAATGAGCTGAAGAAGGAAATGGTGAAGTGTTCCAGTGTCTTTGCCAAGAAAACTCCCAATGGGGTTACAAAGAGTCAGACAGGACTGAGCATCAGCTATCTGTTCTGATGTCTGAGCATTGGATGACTTTGGCTTCCTGCTGGACCTTCCTCCTGGACCTTCTCTGGGCATCACAAAAGCAGTGAGCATTTATTAAGCACCTTCTCTTGCTAAGCACTGAGGCTATAAGAAAAGGCAAAGGACGATCCTGCCTTCAAGGAGTTTACAATCTAATGGGAGCCAGCAGGCAGACAGGTATAGGCAAAGCAAGCCCAGAACCAGGCTAAATGGGAAAGAACGGCTAGAGGGAAGGCCCTGCATGCACAGGGTCTGGGGAGGGCTTCCTGGAGGAGGTGGGCTTTTAGGTGGGACTTGAAGGGGGGCCAGCAGGCTGAAATGAGGTATGGGGCCAGCTAGAGAAAACTCCAGGAGCTGGGGGTGGAGGGTCTTGTTCCAACAGCCAGGAGGCCAGAGTCATGGGATCAGAGTCTCTGTCAAGGGAAGGGGAGGAGGGGACCAGTGACTGAGGAATGGCTTTGAATTCCAGACAGCATTTTGTGTTTGATTCTGGAGGCAATGGAGAGCCCCTGGGATTTGGTATTGTTGTGTGTGTGTGACTGTGTGTGTGTGTGTGTGTGTGTGTGTGTGTGTGTGTGTGTAAAATCACTTTGGTGACTGGATGGAGGCTGGACATCCAGTTTGAGAGGTTTGAAAGGCAGCTAGAGATGCAGGACCAGAGGTCAGCAGAGAGGTTGGGGCAGGAAAGGTAGATCTGAGAATCCTCGGTATAGAGATGGTAATTAATCCATGGGAGCAGATGAGATCACCAGGTTTAGTAGGACAGAGGGAGAAGAGCAGAGGGCCCAGGACAGAACCTTGAGATATGCCTCAAGAGGTTAGAGGATATAATTGGGGGGAGGACCCAATGAAGGACACAGAGGAGTGATTGTAGAAGTAGGAGAACCAGAAGAGAGGAGTGTCCTGAAAACTGAAAGGGATGAGAGTATCCAGGAGGAGAGAGTGCTCCACAGTGCCCAAGACTGCTGAGAGGTCAAGGAGAATGAGGATTGAGAACAGGCCACTGGGTGTGGCTACTTAGAGATCACCAGTCACTGTGGAGAGGGCAGGTTGGGTGGAAGGATGAGGTCTGAAGCCAGATTGTAAGGGGTTAAGAGGAGGAGAGGGAGTGGAGGCAGCTGGCGTAGAAGGCTTTTTGAGTTTAGCCACAAAGGGCAGAAGAGACAAAGGTTGCTAACAGGAGGGTAAAGTGAGGGCTATTTTCAGATAGGGGAGACCTGGGCACATTTGTAGGCAGGAGGAAAGGAGCCAGTAGAGAAGGAGAGACTGAAAGTCAGTGCAAGAGTGGGGGTGACGGGGGGGGGGGGTGATCTGCTGGAGGAGATGGAAATACTGCCTTACAAAGACTGACCTTGGGCAAAAAGCAAAGGGGCAAGTGTGTCTTGGCAAAGCCCAGCCCTGCCCGATTTTCCTGGGCTGTTTCCAAGCAGCCCTGGGGACATTTCCCATTGGCTGGGGGTGCACCCACATAGTTCGAGCTTCCCTTCTCTCACCTTAGTTTGAGTCCTTGGGAGGTGAGGCCCAAGTCCAACCTGATCCGTTTTAGGTTGGGAGGCTCCCCTTGGTCACATCCAGAGATGCGCTAGTCAGGCCCTGAAGTGCTGTCCTTGGTGCCTACTGCCTGCTGTCCTAGGCAGATGGATAGCAGTGGCTGCTGGTGGCAGCACTCATGGTTGTGCCCTGCAACATTGGCGATCCTGCTAGCATTGAAGCACCCTCTCTTTGCTAGGCACATGCTGAGCCTGGGGAGGATGAGGCCATCTCTGCCCATGAGGGGCTTCCTCCCTGAGGGCCTCCGCCCCAGAATCTGAACTGGAAGGAACATCAGAGGCCCCTGGTCCATCCTCTGCCCTTCGTCCTAGCCAGATATACAAACATGCCTCCTGGTGGGAGAGGAAGAGAGGAAGGAGACAGAGACAGAGAGACAGACAGAGACAGAGAGATCAACAGAGACAGACAGACAGATAAAGAGACAAACAGAGAGACAAAGACAGATGGGGAGGAGAGAGAGAGAGAGAGAGAGAGAGAGAGAGAGAGAGAGAGAGAGAGAGAGAGAGAGAGAGAGAGATCTTAACCTACAGAATTCTTCTTGGTAAATCAAGTGAGTCCTTCCTCCTCAAGCCATTTCCAGTTCCCATTTCATAGTAATTAGGAAATAAAACAATTCCCCTGAAATGCAAACACTTCCCTTCCAGCTAAAGTTTTCAGGATTCCCAAACAAAGAAATCAATATTCATGTTAGTATACAGCCTTGGCGAAGATCCATTTTACCTAAAAAACCTAAGGGAGTTTCCACTTTCCTTTGGGTCGATGGTAATTAGAGGGAAGCCTTTGCCCTTGATTTGGTCCTGGCTAAGCCTAGAGATGCGGGCACTCTCGCTTTGGTTAACAATATGACATTTCCTTTTATCTATTTGGCTGCTGTTCCCCTGTTTTCCTTGGGGGCATTAAATACACTCCCTCTGGTGTGAATGGCTTCCATTCTGGGAGAGGCTTGTGGAACAAGAGCTGCCTTGGAACCAGGAATGTTCCTGACTCCGAGCCCTCCTGGCTGGGTGACCCTGGGTAAATAATTTCATCTGCTGCTTCTCTCCTTGACTCTAGGACTCTCAGGTGCAAAGAAGGTCCCCCTCCCCCGCACTGGCAGAGGCTGTTTATTCCTCTGGAGTTCTTTGTACCAATGAAATCACCCGTCTAGGCCTTATTCCTTTTATTCAAGGGACTAAACAATATCAGCTCAAAATTTAAATTAAAAAAATGAATAGAAATCTATTTTTCTCCTTCCTTCCTCTCTTGGAAAAAAGGAAAAACACAACTTTTGTAATGAATATTCAGAATCAAGCAAAACAGAGCCCTGCACTGACATGGACATCACTTTGTGCCCTGCGTCCCTTGCCCCTGGTAGGAGGGGGGCAGCAGTTCTCATAGTTGGTTCTCTGTAGTCCTGGATGGTCAGTGCATTGATCAGAATTCTCAAATCTTTCAAGTTCAACAAAGCCTTCCATGTGCCAGGCCCTGTGCCTGGTGGAGGGGAGAAAAATACAAGAATGAAATTACCCTTCCTCCCGGGAGGGGGAGCTGACAAGTCCATGTAAGACTGACAGAAAGTGAATAGAGACCTGCACAGTGTAGTTCGATATGGGGCCACTTGGGAGGGGGAGTTGTGAAAGGCTTTATTCCCAAGATAGCACCTGGGCCACATTTGGAGGGAGCATGGAACTCTGCATTACAGGGATGGGGGCATGGAGACTTAAGAGGGAATGCCACAAGTGAGGCACAGAGGGGAGGCCACGCATGTGACAGATTCCTTCCCTAGGGCCAGAGTTGCTGGCTGAGCTGAGAAGATGGGGCTGGAGCTGGGGTTGGCAGAGAACCAGAGCTGGCATGGGTTGAAGGGAAGAGCAGTGCAGATCTTGGTGCCAAGGACAAGCTTAGGCCATCAGAGAAAGTGCAAGAGAGCAAACCAAGGGCAGTTTTGTTTCATTGGTATCATAGGGTAATTGGGGTAGCTGAGGATCAGACATACTGACCACAGAGAGGAAGCTGGGCTGCTCGCCCCCTACCTTCCATCTTCTCTACCAAGGGGGATGACATTTGCCCTGCTTGAGAATAGCCTGTAAGGCTCAGTCTCCAAGATTACTAAGGAGGCAGATTAGTGAAAGTGTCTTCCTGCCTCCCTCCCCTTGAGTATGCATTCCTGCGTTTTTGTTCATGGATGGGCAGAGTTACTCTCTCACTTATTCCCTGTAGATCCACTGTTCTCACTTTGCATTTTTTGAGAGGTTCCACCCCAGATCTCTTGATCTTTCATCATCATCATCATCATCATCATCATCATCATCATCATCATCATCATCATCATCATCATCATCATCATTTTGCTTTTGAAGGGGGGAAGGCAGGGCAATGGGGGTTAAGTGACTTGCCCAACATCACACGATAGTAAGTGTTAAGTGTCTGAGGCTGGATTTCAACTCAGGTCCTCCTGACTCCAGAACCGGTGCTCTATTCACTGGCCACCTAGCTGCCCCTTTGGTTTTTCTCATTGATTGAATCACATGATGTTAATGGACCACAGCCTCACTAACCATGGTTCTGTTGTTGGTCTGTCTGTGGCTTCCAGCTTTGTTTTGTCTGCAATGATCAATAATGCTTCCATGAATTAATTAACCAGCATCAATTAAGAGCCTGCTCTGTGCCAGCCACTGGGTTTGGCTCTGAGGAATACAAGGACAAATAATGAAACATCACCTGCTTGCTATGGGCTTCTGCTCTAATGGGGGAGGGCAGCAAAATATATAAACATGTTTGCAGTATAAATATAAGGTAATTCTATAAAATAGATATAAATGTATAGATGTGTGCATATATACATCCCTATATGTGTACACAGAGACGTGTACATATACAGATTTATATGTATGAAGTGGATAAATGGGAGGGCAGGCACCACCTGGCATTGGTAGGATTGGGGAAGACTTCCTGCAGAAGATGGGCTGCCCCCAGAGCAGGCATCCCCTGGAGATGATGGTGCTGTCTCTGATGGTGACTACAGTACCATGGAGAGTATCCTCTGTCTTTGTGTCCAATCTCCTCCCTGATGATGTCCTGGTGCTACTTTCTGACCCAGAGCTCCCAGAGGCAGAAGGACAGTTAAGGATGGGAGCAATGGAGAAGATCTTAGAGGGCACAGTGGACTGGCTTTGGGCTTATCAGTGATGGGCAATGGATCGCCATCTTGTAACATCCCAGGTGATGCCTGGGTATTTTTAGGAGAGTGTGACACCCAGGGGCCAAGTAGAAAAGGGCTCCTAAATTACACCAGAGTTCTTTGGGGTTAGATTCAAAGAGTTAGCATCTGTGAAGCACTGTGCAGAACTTAGTGTGTGCTCTCCTGAGGCCAGGTCGCAGCTGCTGTCCTCAGGGGCACTCTGGGCAGGTCCTGGAGATTCTTGCAGAGCCTTTAGGCCTCTCCTCCCCATGACTGGCATGTTCGTGTTGAGTGAGCTCACTCCCACGGTGGGGCTGGAAATGATCATTCCTTCAGAATACCTGTTAGTGTGTGTGGGGGTATCTCCTGGTCATTCTACCAGAGGTTTCGGTTAAAGAAACCCAAATGTCATGTGGAGATACTGTAGAGAGGCTAACATCATCGCAGAGAAGGGCACTTGCTGTGATGCTGTCTGGAAACACAAATGACAAAGACTGACGAGTT
The DNA here is from genome assembly GCA_011680675.1 of Gymnobelideus leadbeateri. NCBI lineage: Eukaryota > Metazoa > Chordata > Mammalia > Diprotodontia > Petauridae > Gymnobelideus > Gymnobelideus leadbeateri. The sequence goes on along the minus strand of WOXC01007002.1, from coordinate 314,311 downwards.
TGCTGACCCAAAGCAGCCTCAGGATAGAGGGGAGGCAGCATGGCCTGGGCACAGAGAACCAGCCTCAGAGCTAGGAAACCCCTCAGGCGTCTATGAAGACTCTAAATTGCGGACCTGTATAACCTGCTTGGATAGAGAGATTTTCCTCCCTTGGAAGGTCTCATGCATTCAGTCCCTGTCTCTTTGGGTAGAGGAAGTATTGTGGTGGAGAGAAGACTGGGCTTTCTGTAAGAGACCTGGACTGAGTCTGATGTTTAATTGCTGTGTGATGCTTAGCAAGCCACTAATCACTCTAAACTTCAGGCCCTCCCAACAGGTGCTCCTTGCCCTGACAGACCCTTCCTATGTTCAGGTGTCTTCCCTATCTCGTTGCGATAATTTCTAGCATCACATCTGGCCCCACCCTGCAGATGCTCCAGAGACTGGTGATTCTAGTAGTGGGCAGATGGTCCTCTCCTCTCCAGCTTAGGGGTCTGTAGGAGTGGACATGGCTGCCCACACCAGCCCAGCCAGTGTGGAGAATTATCAGTGCTGCCACAAACCAGATCCAGAATCAGAACCAGATCCAGAGTCTCCAAACCAAACCTTTACCATAGATTTAGGAACCAACAAGGGGTTTATTGAGTTCATCAGCAAGAGACCCCACCATGGGGGGGGGTGGAGACTCCCCAGGAGAACAGAGCTTACCTAGGTTTGGACAGGAGGTAAGTGGGCATGGGCTACCTCTGGATGGGACAGGCCTGCTGCTGGGCTCTTCTTCAGGCCAACTATCTGGGTCACCCCACCCTAATAGCTGGAATGTCCTTTCTGTTTCAGCAGAAGGGGATGTAGCACACAGGGTAGGAGCAGGGGCAAGATGGAGCAGCTGCAGACCAAATGGAGAGGCTTTAACTCTTTGCTCCCCACAGTATCTTCAGAGAAGGTGCCTCTCGGGGCTTGCATGCTGTGAACATGAGCACTTCCTTTTTCTGGATATGACTTCACTGGGTTTAGCTGGTTTCAGAATGTGTCTTTGTGGATTCATCTTTGAAGGTGGGCTTTTCTCTTGATCCCCCACATCTCCTTCCCATCCACCTGGACCTTCTCTGGCCCTATCCTGTCCTGCTATCCTTTCCTACTCTGTTCTCCGGGGCCCCTGGTAAAGGGGCAGGAATATTTCCTTTATCTTAGATCTTTCTCCCTTCCATTCTTTCCAGCTCTCTTTCCATAGAAGCTTGGTTCTCCACTCCAGGATAGTCATTCTTCTGGAGAGAAAATGGTCCTGGAAGCAGAGTAGGCATAATATTGTTCTTCATGGCCACTTCCAAGGCCTCCCTCTCCTGGCACCCCTGGCTTCCTCTGAGGCTCCCTCTGTCCATCTTCATCACCTTCTGGAGGTCCCGGGCACAGTTGTCTGCCAGCTTCTGGGTGAGGTGCCTATTGGGTTATGTCTTTCCTTACTCTTGACCTTCCTCTGTCCTGGTTCTTGAGGACTTCAGTGCATGTGTGAGTGACCCCTCACACAGCCATTGGGGAGGGAAGATGGGTGGGCCATACCCTGGCCACAGTTCTGGGGGCTTTGCTTTCTCTTGCATGTGTGGTCTTTGTATGTGCCTGCTTTTTCCTACCTGACTTGTTTTCCAAAGACTCTGAAGCCTTGGTGTTTTTTTTTTTTTTCATGATGCATTTCCATCCTGTCTCATTCCCAGGCCGTGGTTTGTTTGGCCTTTATCCTGTGGATGGGGACCCACTTTCCATCCAGGAGAAGGTGAGGCTAGTGACTTTGCACAGCCCTTCTTCACATCCAGTTCATGTGCACTAAGTCATGGCATCACCTCCTGGATGTCATGGTCCTCTTCAAGAATGAAGAACAACCAACAACAGAGTTCTTTGCTATCACTAAAACGGCTGTGCTAAGTGGTGTGTGTGTGTGTGTGTGTGTGTGTGTGTGTGTGTGTGTGTGTGTACATTACTCTAAGGGACTTTTCCTTTTCTGACTACCTTGGGGAGGTAGCACTGGGTCAGAGAGGAGACATCTGGGCTGTACATTTGAGTGACGTTTCAGGTGTAATTCCATGAGGTTTTCCTGAACCATCTGACCAGTTCCTAATTCCCACACTGCATTACTGTGACCAGCTTCCCATATGACCTCTCACAGATACTCTTCTCATAGCTTGGCCTATCTTGATGTGTGAGCTGAAGAGTCAGGGTTGTTTTGACTTGCATTTCTTAAAGCTGTTCATGAGCTGGCCCTCTCCTCCCTCCTTACACCTTACCCTCCTTGTAGTTCCACAGACAAAGCTCCGCATCCCCATCTCTGAGCCTTTGCATGACTGTGTCTCATGCCCAGAGTGTACGGCCCCTTCCTGGCCACCTTGTAGTCTCCTTCACTCTCTTCCAGCTCAGACCAAATCCCCTTTCTGCAAGAAGCCTTTCCCAGCCCCCCTCAATGCTCATGCCTCCCCTCTGAGATGATCTCCCAGTTACACTGTACACATTGAGCTCCTAGGTGCATTGGTCTGTTATCTTCCTTACTAGAACTGGTGATTATTCTGGAGAGAGGGAAAGACACCCAAGATGAGGGACCAAGCAACTTCATTACTTGGAAAATCTGTCTCCCTCTTCCTCCCCCTCCCTCCTCCTTCCCTCTCTACCTGTCCCCCCCTTCTTCCCCTTTCCCTCTTCTTCTCCCTCTCCATCCCCTTCCTTCCCCTTCTCCATCTCCTTCCCCCACCCTCTCCCCCTCCCCATTTTAGAATTGCAGTTACTGTATTCTGCAACAAGAGACAAGCTTTTGCAATGACATAGTGAAGAACTTAGGATAAAAGATCAGTTAACAGTTTGCTTCATGGGCCAGAACAATAATCACTTTAACTCTTGCCCTCCTTTTCAACTTTGCTTCCATCATTCTTGAGAGTCTTCGCCTGTCCTTCCGATGAGTTGGATTCGGGTCTTTTCCCAGATCTCTAAGGTGGCCCCAGGGCAGTTGATTCCCTATGGGGTGAGTCTCTCCTTGGATATTGGAAGTATCTTCACTTTTATTCTATTGGTCCTCCCTAACGGGGGGAAGTGAACATCTCCATTTATGTCTCCTTTTGTTTCCGTGTTGCAGGGCTCAAGACTTTTTTTCTAAAGTTGTTCATCAGGTAAGACCATACCTTTCTTATGCTGTATTATGGTATGAAACCACTTTGAAAAGTCCAAGTATTATTTTTAGGGAAGGCTCCTGAAGGGCAAACCCGGCTCCTGTTTTAGGAAATGAATCAGTGAGCATATTTTGCCTGGTGGTTATCAGGTTTGCTCTGCCAGTGTATAGAAGACTGGTTCAGAGTCTGGCTCCGAAGCTGAGGTTCGGTTGCTTGAGATGGTACCTGGAGCTTTGCCTGTTTATGGTCCTTCAGGAAATAACTCTGGGAATGGAGCCCCTTTCCCCAGTGCTCCAGGATAGCTGGCGCACATTTCGGCTTTGCTGGTGCTTCGGGATCTTGAGACCCCATGGGATGGACAGACCTGGGAATCTAACAGATAGTTCTGTGGCCCGATGGGCTGCCCCAGGGGCACCGACGCTCTGAATTTCCCCGTGAGGGAGCCCTTGGGCTAACAGGTAGAGCAGCAGCTTTTCAGTTCCAAGTTTCCATGGAAACTACACCTTCTGGTCCCATTTCCTGCAGAGATGGAAGAAAAGGTTTGCTAGTCTCGGGCCCTTTTCCTTTTGATGGCCTAGAGGAAGGGTAGTCGTGGCTCTGCAGCACTTCTTTCAAATGTGTTGGTGCTACCTCTTGGCATCCCTCCCTGAGCCCAGGACAGACTGTGGTTTGGCAGCACAAAGCTCCCAGTGCCTGGCTGCCAGTCAGTGGGAGCCTAACTGAGGCTTATGCGGGCCCTGGAAGTATCCTGTTGCAAGAAACTGGGGCATCATGTGCTCATTTAAAAATCATCAGAGAATGATTTCAAAACCTATTGAGCAAAACACCCAAGACCCCCAAGTTCAGATACAACATCCACCTTATGCGGTATCTACTGGAATTTAAAAGTGTTTATCAAAGGCCTCGTACCAAATAATTTTAGAAATACGAAAATGTGTTTAGTAAACATCCGTTGAATGTCACTGAAACACATCGTCTTGGAAAGACCCTTGATTATATGGGGTGGGCATATTCCCTCCACCATGAGCTTGCTACAGCTGGCGAAGCCATCACCTGGAAGCCAGCCTGTGGCCAGGCCCTCACCTGGGCGTGGTCGGGTCTTCCAGATTTTGGGAAGTGCAGGCTCACCTTTGGGTTAAGCAGTGAGGCCACACGCGTTTATCACAGCTATTCCTGAGAGTTAGTG